>CABHPP010000966.1:34872-47782 GCA_902168425.1 Peromyscus attwateri
TGGAACTCACTTGGTAGCCCAGGCTGGCCTCGAACTCACAGAGATCCGCCTGCCTCTGCCTCCCGAGTGCTGGGATTAAAGGCGTGCGCCACCACTGCCCGGCCTCTGTATGTGGGTTTTAAGACCTTTCTATAGTTCATCTCTTGTTTTCTCTGACGTGTCTGTTACTTCAGTTGATCCACGTATGCTTGTTGGGGTTCAGGTTTGTAGAGACTCTGTATTTATTACTTTCCTTCTTACTGAGACAAAATACCTTTGAGGAATGACTGAGGTAGGAGAACCTCATCTGGGTTATAGCTTGAAGATGTGAAGTCCAACATGATGGAGAAGGCATCCAAAGAGGTGGCACCATGGTGGAGGAGCATGCAGCTGGGGCTTTTCTCCTCCTCACATCCTGTCAGAACAGGAAGCAGAGAGCGGGCTATGAGCATCAAGGGTGTTCTTTGAGCATCAAGACATGCCCTTTAGAGAGAAGCTTCTTCCGGTCATCCTTTACCTACCAAAGGATTCACAAACTCCTGAAAGAGCAACTCCAGTTTTGGACCAAGTATTGAAACAGCTAGTGGGAGGCATTTCACATTCAAACCATGGGGTTCATCCCCACCCTAGCACATGCCCATGAGTCTCAGGTGACTCTATGAAGTCATCAAACACCTGGATTCCTTCTGTGTTACTCATCCACCAACTTGGGGCACCTGCCTCATCCACAGCAGCCAGGGCTGTGTATCATCATGTGGATGCTCCAGCCTGAGGGAAGGGGTCAGCGGGAAAGTAAGGACAAGCTCCCCTTCTCTATAAGTGTGAACTGCGAGTGTCATGGGTCTCTTTTGTTCACATTTTACTGGTCTAAAGTGAGAGGCCCATCTCTGCACAGAGTCATAGGGAAGTCTGGGGAACATACTCTCTTTGTGTCAGACATGTTCCCAAATGAAAATTTTGTTTTTGGAGAAGAAAGGAAAGCAAATGTTAGGCAATATTGTCCCTGCTGCTGTTCTCTGGTCCTGGCTCAGAGCCGGCTCTTACTTGGATTTTCAGATCACCATCTTCCTCTTGCCTCATTATTTGGATAAAATTTTAGCTGCTTCTGTGAGAACTTAGTTTTCCTTAGCCCTTTTGGTTAACTGTAAATATTCTGAGAACACATCATTCTAAGTCCTGTTCTCTGGCATCAATCAGCCTGATTGACTCATAGAATCTTTGAATGTTAAATGTTACTTTTTATCTCCTTACTAGGCCTAAGGTGGAGATTCAATATGTGCCTATTGTTGAAGAATCAGAGGTTTAGCAGTGTGTGCACACATGCTTCTCAAGATGCCGTGAGAACAAGGGCTTGGTAGTAGTCACTGGCTGCCCGGTTTTTAATGTGTTTATTTATACATACTTTTGCAGAATGGAATATTTGTGGCTCATCATCCTTTAGAGTTAATGTACAAAATTCTGTTCATGAATCATTTATATACTGTCCTTCTCATACCCCTTTGCCCAAACATGCATGTCCTATTCTTGGCATGTTTTCTACTGTCTTAGTATAATAGGACAACTGAGGCAAAAGCTTCATTCCTCCATACTTCTGACGCATTGTTAATCTTTATACTAAACTTATAATATTCTGTCGATGCCCCCAAAAGGCACTTACAATGTTCCACGCTGGCACTTTTTGTATTCGCTGCAGTACATTCTTGATTGGAAAGTTTCTCTGTTGGGGGCTCAGCAGGAAACAGATGGCTCATACAAATAGAGTAATTAGGAAGTTGTTTAATAAAGAAACTATTTAGAAAGATACAGCAGGGCAAAGAAAAGCCAACTAGGGATGGTAAGCCCACTGGGGTCAGCACCACGGGAAACCACAGTCCCTAGATTGAAGGGGGGCATGGGAGGAGTTAGGCTCCAGAAGCAGTAGGTAGGGCCTATGGGGGAAGGGCTTCTCTGCAGAGGCATAGCACTTAGGTGTCAGGAACCTTTTCTACCCTGCAGGGATGATGGGAATAAAGGCCTCCATTTCATCCTCCTATCTTCTCTGATGTAACTCCTCTCTTTGGTAGAATCCAACTGCAGTTCTGAGGTTGGTTGGTAAATTCTTGAAGGAATCACTTCCAGGGCCCAGAGCTTCACAGACAGAGAAGGTAGACAGGAGACCTAGAAGAACAAATGGAAAATACTCAGTGTGGAAACGTCCATTTTTATACAGTGCCTCCCAATGCTGCCAGCTATAATTTTTCATTTTGTTTTCTTACATTTCTAGGAAGCAGCTGAAGACACGTAATTGGTGGTACATTATAGCCAAGCACCTGCCTTTCCTGTTGTCTGCTTTTACTTTGGGTGCCAACCTTGCAGCATAATGAATTCAGAGTAGATTGTATATTGAAAACATTGAAACTGAAATGAGTCTGTTCCAATAATATCATTTCAGATCTCTAAAGTTGGAACATTATTCAACTTAACATTTAATTGAGCAAAGACATTCTTTACACAAATTCAGTACTATCAAGAGTTTACAGTATGAGCAAAAATATGGGACTATAATAGAGGTCATCTCTTTTGTCTAGAGGGCTCCATCCCTGTGATATGTGGTGATGTAGATGACTTCAACACCATATGTTTTAACAAATACTTTGGGTCAGAAGGGTGTGTATAATGGAAGGATATAATTAAAGTTTAATCTGCTCAGTAAAAAGGCACCATTAATTACTCTGGGCAATTTGTTGGATTATTAATTGGTTCTGGAAACATGTCAAGATACTAATTTAAATGGAACTTTCCCCCCTAATTGTCTAGACAGCTCCTCGACCATATACTGCCCCAGGAAATATGCAGCCTCCAATTCGATTGCAGCCTCTTCTCAGTAATCGCTCAACGAGAAATGTTTCAAAGATAACTTCAGGGTCCAAACCCAGAACCTCATTGCTGGAAAGTGAAGCTCCATTTCCTATTGGGGTAAATGCTATGTTCTTTAAGAAATATTTTTTTAAATTATTGATTAAACTCTTATACTATCAAAGGTTTTAAGATGCCATATTCAGTTCATCCACACAGTGAAACTTATTCTGTACATTCATTAAGCCCTTACTGTGTACTTCTGATGAACTCTGCCTTTCTGTGACTGGAAGGCCTGTTTATGTAATGAAACAGAATCTGTAAGGGATGGGTTTGTAATGATATTTAGCGGTGCTAGCTCACTATGAGAAAGCTAGATGAAAAACAAAGAAGTCTTTTCACAGCCACAAGTGACTGTCCTCAGAAGTGACCTTGTGTGGACTCCTTGCAGATTTAAATACAGGAAAACCAGACAATGGGACTCTGCATGGCAGGTCTGTGTTTGCGTTGGGACAAACTTTTCTATCAGTGTGTGAAGTTAGGAAGGGAAAGTCTATCATTCAAATGTGCTGAACTCATCATACCCAGGGGATTGACATTGCATCCCTTTCAAGATTATGTCTTGGAAAATCTTTGCCCACTAGAGTATGAGAAGGCCAGGAGTGGCTACTGTGAAACAGGGAGGGGGCTAAGCCGACCATTCCCACACTGGGGAGAGACAGTTTGTATTTCTAACTGGCAGAAACATTTGCTAGCTTAAGAGTTTGTTGTAGATGAATTGCTGCAGTTTGTGTCACAAACATAATTGCAAATAAAAGGATGAATGTGCTTCATTCCTTACTAGGCAAATACCACCCAGGAACCTAAGACACTGTCCCCTTTCATTCACAAATGTCCTTCATTCAGATAAATAGGTGCGTGTATTTCATACTAAATACATACATGCAGCTGTGGCATCGCAATCCATTGAATGTGGTTTTAGTTCATGAGAATGCTTACACACCTTAATCAGTTAATTTACCGGTAGCTTCTTAAATGCTAGGAGAAAGTCAATTGGGAAATGGTGGCTTTTTGTTTGTAGAAACTGTTTGGAGTGAGGCAAGCTCCTGGGTCTTAGATCTAGGGTCCAATTGAAGGCACATACTTGCTATTTCAGCCACTGTCCAGGAGTAGCCAGGTCCTATGAGATCACTTCAGGCTACTTAAAATAACACAGAAGCAGGATCCTTTCACTTTATAGTAATCCAAAATAGGAGATTGGCCTGATCAGGGGCCATCAGTTCACCAAGCATCATCAAATGGCCAAAGCTTGTAGAAACAATGTTGTCTCCCAGGTTGGCAGAGTCACTTGAGAGACAGGATCACAATCAGGAGGTTGCCTGGTGACCGAAGAATCAGAATGGGGCTGTGTCTCCAGGCAGTGTTCCTGGATCAGGTTAAGGCTTCCTGGGGCACCCATCTCATCTTAGCAGTGGGCTTGCCAAAAGTACCCGAAAACTCACAGGTCTTTGCCTAAAACTCTCTGTGTCCTCCAGGGTTAGCTTTGCCATTTGGGCTGGACATACTGAAAGCCTGATGGGTAGGACTTCCTCCCTACTAGGCAATCCTCCAATGGGTACTTTCCATGTTTGCCAAGGTGATTGCATTCTTCCCAAACTTATATAGTTCTGAGTTCTACTTTGGTAAATTTTCCTCCTAGGCTTAAGAACACTGATAGTGAGATGACACACGGTTTTTGCCTCCCAGCAGCTGATTTTTTCTTTCACTTTCAATGATTTTCCCCCAGATTTACTCTGAGACACTGTATGCAAGTAATAACTACATTTACACACATGGTGACATGCAATATAACTCAAGTGTTGAGAGTGTGGGTTGTTGAAGGAAAGGCACTGGGTAGCTCACATGCACCAACAAGATGGAGATTGATTTTGTGTTAGTTTCAATTGCCTAAATTGAATATTTAAATACTTTGGGCACTTATGATAGACTCGGTACTGAAGAACAAGTGTTATTTTGATTATCAAGGAAGACACCAGTAACTTATTGGAGCTTACTTTGTAATATGCATAAGCAAATATGAAAAGAGACATGCTTTTATAAGTGGTATTGATGGTAAAAGTGCTGACCGCCAGATGAACTCCTTATGACAGACAGTGGTCTGTCTTGTTGTTAAGTATGTATTGGGTACTGGGTTGACCCTTCTTGCTTTACTGAAGGAGTGATGGATATACCAATGTGAGGACTGGAAGTGCCACAGGTAAAACCAGGTTGAACTTGTCACAGCAGTCAGGTGAGCATCTTTAGGAAACAGTGACTTGGTCCACAACAGGTTGGATTTGATGCCATTAATCACGTGGCAAACACTGCCAATACTCAGAGGGAGTCTCTTCTGCCAGGAGAAATCAGCATACATATTTTCAAAGCACTACTTGGAAGATCTACCACTATTTTAACATGTAGGAATCTACCCACGGAAGAAGGCACATGTATGCAAAGGAAGAGTCAAGATTGCTTTGAACTGTCATATTTACAGTAGTGAACAACTGGGAAAAGTTTTTCCCATAATAAAATATAGTTTAAGATGCTTAAGTACATAAAAATACTCTATGATTGTGTGTAACAGTTTAGAAAATTATCCAATATACCATCAGTTAAAAATAGAAAAAGATTAAAAATATTATTAAAATCATTTCCAAAACAAGACAAGCACCTGATACCAGTTATGCTATTTTTAAAAGCAATTAAAATTATCCAAATTCTCAATGTCCTAGATTAATTGATTTTGATATTTATGTCGTGTGCATTTACTTTTAGTTTGATATCCTAGGCTCAATGCAATCTATTGTAGAAAGAAATTGGAAACAAAATAAGAATGCTCAATGTAATTTAACAAACATCCAAACAATAGAATCTGCTTACACAAAAGTGCTGGTTTTATTCAAGATTTGAGCTAGACATGCTTTGACTTACTCTGCTTTTATTTACTTAGTAACCAGTACCCTTTGGAGAAGTTCCTTTTCTAAAAATAAAATTTTACTATTAAGCATTTCAAAATTTAGACTAAATTGGCTGGAAATTAATTAGGAATACAAAAATATAATGTAAATTTATATTGAATAAGTGTAAATAATTTTTTAACAATTTTAAAAAAATTGGTGTAAAATGGATAAACATATCTAAAGATTCCATAAAATTTGGAAATATACTTCAGATACACAAAAATAACCAATTTATAAAAATGTTTTGACTCAGATCTGTCTGGTAAAAATTATTGGTTTTACTTGTAAAGCCTTTAAATGATTAAAGAAAGTGAGGCATTTTGATTAAACCCTCAAGCAACATAAAGATGCATCCCACAAGGATAAATTAATGTTTGAAATTTTCCATTTGTTCTTGCTTTTTAAATAAAAATCTACATATAAATTGCTTAAAAGAAGTGTTACATCATACTGCATGTGCTGATATGTTAGTATAAATGTGCTTATATTACTATACCCCAGTGAGAAATATATAATCTAATTAAAGAAACAAAGCAAAATTTAATTCTTTCCATATATATATGGATTTTTAGGGTGCTAAAGTTTTTATGATTCAACTGAATTTGTATGTATGTATGTATGTATGTATGGGCACACATATTTAAATAGCACACACACACATAGTTGCATGCCCAAATACACATTTACAGTAGAGTATTAGTACTTGTACTTAATATTAATAATAAATCTGATATAGGATTTATTCCTGTTTGTAGGATTTCTAGGTCAAAGAGTATTCTCTTTGAAACTTGGTGAATCATTTTGTTTGTCCTTCATAAAGTCTGAAGTAATTCAAACAGTGTACAAGCTGGCATTTGATCACAGTCTTGCTTCTCCTACCTGTTCAAACCTTGGGATGTGTGAAGTCTGAATGTGAGGACAGTACTTCCTGTTGCTTAGTTCACTGGCCAGCCCTACCTCAGAGTCCAACCCTGCATACCTCCTGGCATGAAATTAACTAAATTAATTTTCCCTTGAGTGCTGTTCCTAAGTCTTCTATTAAATCTACATTTACATAAGGTTAAAAACATGTACATATTAAATTTGCAACAGATACAAAATGTGATTTTAATAGATACAAGTGTGTATGTTGGGTTGGTCTGTTGTTTTCGGCTGGGTTTGTATGCCATGCCAATCGTCCAGGCTTGCCTTTGATTAGGGGTTGTGTTGGGGCTCTGCTTGTGCGTCACTGGCTCTTACATCATGGTGTGTGATTACAGGGCAAGAAAGCAATGATGAAATTCAGGAACTACATGGACAATTCCCAGAGGCTGGACACTTACCAACTTCCAGACATTAACAGTTACCTGACACCTATCCCCCCGACACCCCAACCTCAAGCAGGAAAGATCTCCAGGGAGAACAGGTCCGAGCCTTGGAGGAGGAAGATGCTGCGTCCCATCACGGCTCCCAATGGCTTAGAGCCCCTCTACACCAGGGTGACTATGGGTCAAATGTTCTTTTATTACTGTAACACTGATGACTTCACACCAGCTGAGTTCTAGATCTGTAGTAGAAGAATTTTCTAGAATCAAGTACAAAACTGCATTACACAAAGAAATGCATTATTTTTGTAAGTACAGCTATAAACACATCTGAGTAGGTCAGCTGAATAGCTAATTTATCATCATTGATGGTAGAAGACTCAGGAAGTCTTGTGGCCAGATTTAGTTTGACTGACTCCAGTTTTGTTTCCCTTAATTTGATCATTCAGAGTATCTTAACATTTAATTCATGAAAATTTATGGATTTAAGCATAGCTAGAAAGTGTAATAGCTATAATTTTATTTTTGATGGTTTATTGCAAATTTGCAAACATTGGCTACAATTTTTTTCAGTGTTCTTTGAAAATGCTGTGGTTTTCATACATTCTCCCCAAAGAATTGATATAGTACATGCTTGTAAGCCTAGATGAACTACATAACAGCTTCAGTCTAGTAAGAGGGCCGAGGACATGTTCTTTTTCGTTTGACAAATACACAACCACATTAATGACATGAACTTCTCTGACTCTTAGCAGATAGTGGAGTTGACATTTTCCTGAGTTAACATCAAGTAGGGAAGTACCAACATGCATACACACTCTACATCCTGCAGTTCCAAGTCAGCCTCATCTCCAACACCCTTTCCAAGCCCCTGGTCCTTATCTAACCCTCAGCAGCTGCCCACCCTTGGAAACTTCTCAAAAGGCCAGGGCTTTCTTTTCCCCTAATTTCAAATTTACTTCTTTCAGTTTGGTTTCCTCTAGGTCTCTCTCTTTGATGCTGTCTCTGGCAGAGCCTTCGCTCTCACTCCTGAAGACTCCTTTGCCCCGAGTGCCCCATCTTTGAGTGACATTGCACTTTGCAGTTTTTGTCTCCAGCCTTCTTGGCACACTTCCTCTGGTTCTTTGCAGAGGGCAGGTTTTACATAGAGTTATTAAATCCTTTCCATGTAGACTGATCCTTAGACCAGTTTTCTCTTTTCATTTACATTAAAAAAATTATTCTTTGAAAATTTCACACTTAACATATTTTTTATCTTTTATATTCCCAGCTGTCTCTCTCCAACTGCCCCTGAAACCCACCAGCTGACTCCTGCCCAACTTCATGTCTATTAACATTATTATAAGGCACAAAGCTACACAGAGAAACCCTGTCTCGAAAAACCAAAAAAAAAAGAAAGAAAAACATTATTATTATTAATTATCTCTCTAATCCATTCGTGCTGATCATTTACAAATGATTGTGGGGCTACCACTAGGGTGTGGGTAACCTATCAGTGCCAACATTCCCAAGTGGAAGTGACTATCCCTCCCTTAGCACCCACAACTGCAAAAAGCTCCTAAGCTGGGGGAGGGGGCTTAGGAGCTCACCCCAACCCCTGCTGAAGCAGTGATTGGCTTGATCTTGGGCAGGCAGCCACAGCTGTGTGAGCTATGTGTGTACCAGCCCAGTCAAGTTCAGAAGTCAGCACTTCACAGCTCCTCTCTCCGATCTCCACCTCTTACATTGTTTCTGATCCCTCTCCCTCAATGTCCCCATGAGCATTCCTCATCCCATCCCTTGGTGCTAATGCAGAATGACTCATCTTTGCTTCATTATTTACTGAATTTCATTGGTATCTGCTGTAATGTTTCCCATTTTATTTATAGATCTATTCCCTCCCCTCCCCTCCTCCCAATCCTATTTTTCTTTTTGAAGAACCAACTTTGTTTCATTGATTCTTTGTCGTTTTTTACTTTTATTTCACTGATTTTGGTTATCTCTTCCTATCTACTGTTTGTGGATTTGTTTTGTTCTTGTTTTCCAGGGCCTTAAGGCATATCCATAAAGCTTTTAATTTGAGATCTCTCAAGCCTTTTGATGTAGGCGCTTGGCACTATTGACATTTTAATTAATTAATTAATTAATTAATTAGAGACAGGATTTCTCTGTTTAATAGCCCTAGCTGTCCTGGAACTTGCTTTGTAGACCAGGCTGGCCTTGAACTCACAAAGATCCACCTACCTCTGTCTCCTGAGTGCTGGGATTAAAGGCATGCCCTACCACTCCAGTTGACTTTTTGAAGATTGTCTGACTTGTGTTTGATAGATTTTTGGTATTTTGTACTTTCATTTACTTAACTCTAGACATTTTTAAAAATTTCCTTCTTAATTTCTTCAGTAACCTGATAATCATTCAGTAGTGTATGTTTAGTCTCTGTGTATTTGAGTCCTCTATGTACCTTCTGTAGTTTTTATTGATGTCGATGTCTAGCTTTGTTCCATTGTGGCCAAATAGAATATGCTATTTTAATTTTCCTGTATTTGTTGGGACTTTCTGTGTATCCCAGCTTTGGAGAAATTTTTCATAGATTGCTAAGAAGAATGTGGATTATTTAGTGTTTGAATGGAATGTTCTATAGATGTCTTTTAGATCCATTCAATTTATGATGTCATTTAACTCCAATGTTTCTCTGTTTAGATGACCTGTCTACTGTTGAGAGTGAGGTATTGGAATTATTATCACTGTATTGGGGTTAATATGTGGTTTTTACATCATTGAGTATTATTTTATGAAGTTGGATATGTCTGTGTTTTGTATATACATAGTTATAATTATAATATCTTCCCTTGTAGATTGTTCTTTATTGAGTATGAAGTGCCTTCTTACTGGGGAATTGAAGCAATTAATATCCAGAGCTATTATTCAAATATGTGTATTAATATCTGTCATTTTATTGATTATATGAAATTTTCTCAGACCTCACTTGATAAACTGTTCTGCTATTATTATTAATTCTCTGGGACCCCTTATGTATGGTTTTCCTTGTTTCTAAACCAAACTATTTTGTGTAGGGCTAGCTTAGTAATCATAAATACTTTAGTCTGTTTTTTTATCATAAAAATTTTTATTTATCCTTCAAATTTAATAGATAGTTGTGGTGGGTAGAATAGTCTAAGTTGACAATTGTGGTATTTCAGATTGCAGAATATTGTTTTCAGGCTTTAAATGTTTGTGCTGAATAATCAACTATTATTCTAGTTGACTTTGACTTGGCCTCTCTGGGCAGTTTTCAACAGTCAGTCTTTATTCTGTGCTCTTAATATTTTAACTATAACATTTCACAGGGAGTTTCTTCTCAGAGTCTATTTAGAGTTCTTATGGTCTGTACCCGGGTACTCATCTCTTTAGGTTTGAAAACTTTCTTGAAAGTATTTTCTATATAATTGGTATTAAACTTTATTTTACTGCTCCCACAATCTGAAAATAGACAGTTAGGTTTTTTTCGTTGTTTTCCAGAGCTCTCCACTGTTATCTTCACAGATTTGAAAACTTATTTACCGTCACTGTCTGATCCAGTTTCTCTGCCTTGTCCTGCAGTCATGGCAGCCTGTTCTCCACACAGTCTGTCTGCTGCTGCTGTTCTCCACTGAGGCTTTCATGTGTATTGTTACGTTTTTTATTTGCAGCACTGCTTCGGTTTGGCTCTTATCACTAGTTGTGTCTCTCATGGAGTTCTGCTTTCATGTCTTGTATTGGCATCCTCATTTCATTCATCTCTGGTTTTGTTCTCCTGAAGTATACTCATTTTTTCTTTGAGTTGTGTGAATACAGTTATAGCCACACTTTTACACATGTATGCACACATATATAATCACACACACACACACACACACACACACACACACACACACACACGCACCTGTATTTTTCCTTTGGGAATTCTCTCTGATAAGGGCAGAACTACTCAATCTATCTTCTAGTTTTCTAATAATCAACTTTCCTCTCCTGCTTCTACTTCTTTGTACTGATGATCTTGCTGTGAGAATCTTCATTTTTATTTTCCACACAGTCTGTTGAGATTTTTGTTCTGATGCCATATTTAAATTCTGACCATGTGTGTTCATTGGCCATCCTTTTATGAAATACTGTATTTGGGGGGTGGAGAGGTGTCTCAGTGGTTAAGAGCCCTTGTTGCTCTTGTAGAGAACATTAGTTTGATTCCCAGCACTCACAATTATTCATATACTTTTTTTTTTTTTTTTTTACTTTTAGCATTTTGGAGTTTTAGGTATGAAGTCTGCCTTTTAATGTGTCAACATAGTAGGCAGGTGGTTTGTGTCTAATTCAGTTTGGATATCTGCTCCATTAATGAGTTTAGCCCCATCCCATTCCTTATTGTGATATTTCTCTGGTAGCATCCCTCATGCTGTACCTCTGTATTTCCTCAAAGCTTTGCTTCTTCCCTTCCAGACACTCTTGCCAGGCTCATTTCTTCTACCTTTTTTCTCACCCCCATGACTTTATTTCATTCTCATCCTTAACCTGAGCATCACCATGACTTCAGCCTTGATGTTTGCTTCTCTGTTCTGACATCATCATCTCACATAGTTTAACAGTTTGCACATATCTTCTCCAGGTCAGTACAGCCTGAGCTGCAAAATCATCATAGTAAAAAGTCAAACTTCTTCATTCATTGATTGCAGATGTAACCAACTATCTTATTAAATAAGAAACACAGAGCCAATGCAAGGATGAAAGCCCAAGCGGTCAGAGCTAAGAGCCTTACCCTTCCTGCTTCAGCGATCCTCTTCAGCAAAGAGACCTACTTCCTGTGTGTTTGTCTTTATATAGACTTTCTGTTCTGCCTTCCCATTGGTTGTAAACCCAACCACATGACTGCCTTGTCACTGCCTGTCTGTACAGACCTCCAGGTCTTCTATGGTTGGTATTGAGATTAAAGGCGTGTGTCTCCAATGCTGGCTGTATCCTTGAACACACAGAGATCCGCCTAGCTCTGCCTTCCAAGTGCAGGGATTAAAGGCGTGCACCACCACCGCCCAGCTTTTGCTATGGCTCTAATAGCTCTGACCCCCGGGCAACTTTATTTATTAACACACAGATAAAATCACATTTCAGTACAAATAAAATACCACCATAATTGATGAACAAGAGCTCAGTTCTACCAGTCTCCCAGCCCTCTCTTCCACCTCTTCCAAGCCAGCTTGAATTACTGCTTCAGCTGGCATTCTTTATTCCATGGCATTAACATCTGGAAATATACTTACTTTCAAACTACCTACTGCCTTTTATTCATTAAATTGTCTGTTCTTATATATGTGCTCTGTGAACTTTTAACAAAATATGAAAATTTATGTTTAATGGCAATACTAATGACATCTATTATTTAGTGAGCCCTTAGAATATAGTATTTAACATACCATGTATACAACAAGCTTAAAAAAGGACACACAATTAATTAACTTTAGAGATGAAGCAAATCAGGTTAAATAAATGGTCTGCGATCACAGAACTCATTAACATCATCTTAAGTATACAGCACAGCAAGCTGAACTGTTGTTGCAATCATCAAACTCAAAAGTGATTGTAATTTATTTTCTCTCAATTCTTGGAATTAACTGTAATTGGTCAGCAGTTTTCTTCAACAGAGAAACCAATTAGATTTCTATATGATAATCCCAGGCACTTGACATACATGATCACCTATCCTTATAAGGACCCTGGAAGGAATCATTGTATCCATGCACCACTCAGATAGAATGGACCAAGAAAGGGTCTGTTGTCTTTGCTCAC
>CABHPP010000967.1:0-55835 GCA_902168425.1 Peromyscus attwateri
CTTTTTAACAGGCTACTGAAATTATAATGAGGAATGAAGTCGGTACATGCTATCCTTTGTGTGAGTTATATAATATGCCCACGAGATCCCTATGAAGCCATACTTATCTAATTATAATGAGGCCGCCTCCTTGAAGAGCACGTTTGTGTTTCATGTAACTAATTAATGAAGACTGGAATAATTGATGGTGGATGTAACTGAAGTATACTAGTAGGTACTGAAGTTTACCTTCTAGCCACCATTCATCAGTCATACTGATATGGAATAATTTGATAAATAGTATACATTGTGTAAGGCTAAAACCTCAAAAAAGATTATTGTAGAAAATTGAAAATATCAGTCATTTGAAATCATTTCTTATGTTTTTGGATTGCAGTGGTCTATTTATGTGGGTAATAATGTGGTATATGAGCCTGCGCTCAGTTGACTCCCTTGTAAATGGGGGAAGCTTTGCCCTCACTAAACACAGCAAGTCAGAACGGCACTGATTGTCATTTCCATGACTTGAACTCCAAGCCAGTTGTAAGGCTGCATGCAGCAGTGTGGTCACACCAGTTGGCTAGCCAGAACTGTGGGTGTCTGCGTGACGACAAGACAGAGTAAGCGGATTTTTAATAAAATTGGCTAGAGGAGAGAAAGACAAAAATAAGAAACAAGTGATGATAAAGCATGTTATGAGTTATGGCCCTGCCTATAGAAAGTAGTAAACTTGAGGTAGCTGGGAAGCATGGAGGGAAGGTTTTATAAGCATGATATTACAGTTTATGTTTGGAAAACAATGAGAGGTCAGAGATAGCTAACCCCAATCCCTTGGTCTCAGGTCAAGTGTTCTCAAATGAAATTAGCCTTTTCTTTTCATATCTAGAACCTTCCTTTCTTATTTTAACCCCCTCCTTTTTTCTTCCCTCATCCTCTTTTCCTTCCCTCACCTCCCTCCTTCCCTCTCTCGCTTCTTTCCTCCTCTTTTCCTCCCTTCATTTCCCTACCTTGTCTTCTCTCCCTGCCTATCTACCCTCTTCTCCATCTCCTCCTCATCCCACCCCATCTCTGGCTCCTCCCCCAGCTCTCTTCCCTTCCCATCTTCCTCCTTTCCTCTCTTCACAAGGGCCCCCCTGTGTAGCCCAGGCTGTCCTCAAGCTAGTGGTCCAGCTCACGTTCTTGCTATTAGAACCGTATCTGCTTTTCCTAACCTCACACAGAACAACCATAACTTATAAATATGTTGTTAATTGAGGTCACAGAACCTCTAGGTCAAGAGTCCAGCCCGCTGCTAGAAAACCCAAGTATTGTCACTCAGATACTGCACATAACATCAAGCACTTATATTTAAAATGATGACCTTAACTCTGGTTTTCTTGAATTGTTCTTTTCTTTAGTAAAACCTCATTGATCTATGTAAATACAGTTTCCAAAAATATCTTCCTATGTAGCGTGCTGCTTTGCTCCAAATCTCATTTTGAGTTGTTATGTATTTTTCAATCCGAGGAAAATGGGGTGGCTATAGGTGACATCAGGAGTGGCTATAGGTGACATCAGGAGTGACTATAGATGACATCAGGAGTGGCTATAGGTGTCATCAATCCTAATGGTCCTTTGTCTTCGTCTTGATGAAGGGTGAGCGGAGAGCTGCGTGAGTTCCTGCAGCTGTCTTTTATTTCAGTACAAAGATAATGGATAGCCTTTCTGAAGGGTCTGACTTCCGCTTTTCGAAAATGGACCAGAATGGGAGTCAAGGAGATTTTGCATCAGTTATTCATTGGGATGCGCAGGGCAGCAACAATAGCTACTCTGTTGAAAGAGCTTAGTATGGTGATATTTTCTTTGTACCAAAATGTTATTTGTATGTTAATAAATAAAGTTGCCTGGGGGTCAGAGCTATTAGTAAGCCATAGGAAAGCAGGGCAGTGGTGGTGTACGTTTGAGCTAGGTAAGTCTCTGTGTGTCCAGGGATACAGCCAGCATTGGATACACATGCCTTTAATCTCATTACCAACCATAGAACACCTGGAGGTCTATACAGACAGGCTGTAATGAGGCAGTCCTGTGGTTGGGTTTACAACCAATGAGAAGGCAGGACAGAGACTATATAAAGACTTTAACACAGGAAGTACCAGCTCCTTCGGAGAGGTAGGACCACTGCAGGAGGAAGGGTAAGGTTTTGGCTCTTAGCTCTGACCTCTTGGCTTTCTTCTTTGCATTGGTTCTGTGTTTCTTATTTATACGACGGTTGGATACATCTACAGCTTAGCTCACCTGCTATGTTCTTATCAGAACGGCCTGTGGCTATGGGGGAGGCCAGTGCTGCTAAATACCCAATGTTCAAACAGAAACACTTTCACCAACGTTACAAAGAAATGTAAAAGCTTGAATAGCCTGTAATTCTTACAGAGAAACTGGCATACAAAAATGAAGATATTTTTTAACTTAGAAATTCTATTTTTTTTACAGAAAAACTTAGTAGGGGAAAAAAAACCTAGAAGGTATTTTAAATTCCTCTCCTTAGCTGATAAAGTAAAAACAAAAGTAAAAGACAGCACTAAAAACTAACATTGTACTTACTTTAAAATCTGAGACTCAGGTAATTTGCATGGACTTCCAGTGCTTGGTTGCTCTCAAATAAACTCTGGTTTACTGAGGGCAAATTAAAAGTTCATATATTCCTCCTGACTATGAATTACATATGGTTTCTAGAACTAAGAAGAATGAACACAAAGAACTGTGTTCTGTGTCATGGTAGATGAACTGACTGTTATTTTTTTTTTTTTTTAACAGATCAGCTTACATAGTGTAACGCTACCTTTATTTTATCTACTGTTAAACTTAATTCACCCAACAGCGACGGATCAGAACTGGTAACATGGTCTCGATAACAGATAAGAGAGGGTCACCTGATAGGAACGGAGGCTTC
Organism: Peromyscus attwateri; assembly: GCA_902168425.1. NCBI lineage: Eukaryota > Metazoa > Chordata > Mammalia > Rodentia > Cricetidae > Peromyscus > Peromyscus attwateri. The sequence continues at coordinate 2,909 of CABHPP010000967.1, forward strand.
CTTTGCTTTTGAAAAAGAAACATTTTAAGCCAGATGCCGGTTCAAAGTCATTTTTGGGCATCACCAGCCTAAGGCACAGTTTAAAGCTCATTGATGACAAAAAAAATAAATAAATAAATAAAAATAAAAAATAAAAAAAAAATTTATTTCAAGCTGTGAAGTATTTTCTCCTGTAAGATAAAGACAACTTCATTTGCGGACAAATTGACCTGTGGAGTCATGCCAATTGTTTTAATCATGCCAATTGTTTTCTTAGTCATCAGATGTGTCCAACATCTACATCCAGCTAATGAAAGACGGGACCACACGGGCATCTCTGATAGTGATGTGGAGACCACACGGGCATCTCTGATAGTGATGTGGAGAGATGTGCTGCCCAACTTCAAAGCCAGAGCTTTGCAAGCACTAGACTTCTCAGTACCTTTGTGAACGAGGTAAGCAATTATGCATGCTCTGCTTTCCTTTTGAGCCTCCGCGCATCTGAGGTAAGATTGCTGCTCGTGATTATCCTTGAGTAGGCAACGGCAACTGTGACTTTGAAATGTCTAAATTTTCCCCCAGAAGGACCATACCCAGTTCTGTGTTTTACACGATGTCTTAATGAGGAAAAGGACCACGTTTCTTCATAATATCCCTTCTATTGTGACTATTAGAATGGCCTGGTCCACAGACAAACGTGCAGGCGAAGTTGTGTTTCTTGGTATGCACATACATGAAGGTGGCTCTCGTGTCCTCACATAACGTGCTGAGAGAGTGGGAGCAAACACTTTCAGTAGGTCAGTTCAAGTGTCTTTGGCAAAGACCAATAGATATGTAGATATAATAGTTTTGCTTGTGTAGTGAGAGGGTTTCAGCTACATGAGGAGATGTTCTAGACGACAGAAGAGTGCACTGTTTAGATACATAAATGATGGGGCAGGGTTTTTAGCTTAAAGGGAGAATCAACACACAGTCAGCCTAATTTTGGGCGACATTGTACAACTCAAAGAAACATTGAGATAATCTGAACATTAAGTGTCATGTAAAACTTCTAGATGACTACAGATTTTGTGCCCTGATAGAGGTGACCTGATATTTTTGAATCTCATGCATATATCATTAGGTTAAAGAAACAAATTAGTTCCCTAGAATGTTTCTAGCTGTTAACTGTGATACTTTGGTTGCTGAATCATTTCTTCCCATTGCATCATGGGTTTCAGAGAGACATGACCTAAGGAGCAGGCAGATAATATCACTTCTCTTTTCTCTGTAAAGCTACCGTATAAAGCATTGTTGAGGATGTTCCCTTATAGAATTAGCACAGTTGCTATAAAATTAATTAGTATCATTATTTGACATTAACTTTAGAATATGATATCAAAATATTTTCCTCAAGTTGATATAAGAATTAGATAGCCTGTCTTGTTTGCTCTGGGGCTTTGACTCCCAGGAAACTCAAATGACAAGCAACTGGAGTGGGCTCTAGGTGATGATGATGGTGATGATGATGATGATGATGTAGTTTTCTCATTTGTATAAAAGCAATCAAATGAAGCAGAATCTGACATCTGGGTCATGTGAGTTGTTGTGGTCATGACAAGAGCATGGTGAATTCATACCTCACATGATGGTCAGACATAGAGTGTGTCCTGGCAGCACAGTACTCAGTGATGCAAAGAACCTAGATGCAGAATTAAGCTCGCCTACATTGGGATCATAGCTCTCCTGCTTCTCAGCCATGCTATTTGCCACACACTTATACTCTTGAATTGCAGGATCCTATTTGTGAAAGATGTAAAGGTCTTAGAATAGAGTCCTGCCAAAGGACATTAATAAGTAATAATAAATAAATGATAATAAAGGCAGTTAATAATGACTATTGCTTTTTTAATGTAAATTATTCACTAAAACTTAAAGTAGACGATAGTGGTAAAATTTGAAAGCAGACATTTGTAAACGATCCTCCAGGGTATAGAAGAGATAATAATGGACATTTTTGTCTTTGAATAGAGAGGTTTTATAAACATTTCACTGTGTGCACTGAGTCATTACATGGAGAGAATTGGCAGCTTTTCTTTACCTGTATGATATGGAAGCCCAAGATATGTGGAAGATTTCATTCTACAATTAATAATATTTTCATTAAAATGCTGAAATTATGACCAGTGTTTTCATAGATGAAATATTAATAATCCAAATTGACCAAAGTAATATGGCTAGCTAATTATGATTAAGAAATATCCTAAAGCCTCAACATTTTGAAGTTTCAAAAACTGACTTTTAGAGATCACATGTCCATAGGTAACTCCATCTACCAGTTTGCAAATACACTACTTTCTAAAGCTGTGCTTGCAACTGACTTGTTTGAAAGTCAGAATGAATTTTCTTTATAAAATATATTATAAGCCGGGCGTTGGTGGCGCACGCCTTTAATCCCAGCACTCGGGAGGCAGAGTCAGGCGGATCTCTGTGAGTTCGAGGCCAGCCTGGGCTACCAAGTGAGCTCCAGGAAAGGTGCAAAGCTACACAGAGAAACCCTGTCTCGAAAAACCAAAAAAAAAAAAAAAAAAGAAAGAAAAAATATATTATAAACGTTGGTTTGTTTTCAGTTTATCTCCTTTTTCACAACCAATTTAATCCTTAACCATCAAGCTGAAGGGACGTGTTTTCAATAGAAGGCAGAAAACAAAACTCTGGCAACACTTTTTAATTCTAAAGCTAATGAAATACATTTAAGACTACAGAATATATGTAATACATTCTAATTAAGTATTTCCCATTATATAGCTTATTATCACAACAAATTGAAAGAGAAAGAATTCCATAATTTATTTTAAATGAATTTAATTATGTGTGGGGAAGAAGGCTGAAGGGAACCTCTGTGGAGATCTTCAATGGAGAACTCCAGGCCTTTTCAATGATCCTGGAGGTTTAATTCAGTGTACGCTTTTTAGTGGAACCTGGACTCCCTGAGACTTTGTGCTCCATAGTTCTCTGAATGCAGAGTTGAATAAAACACAGTCTCTGAGGGCTGAGTGTGAGGTTCAAAGATAGAACACAAGCTTAGCATCATCTAAAATTACCTGGAGAGAGAGTAGTAGTGAAGGATTGTTTAGATCATGCTGACCTGTGTGCGTGGTCTTGGAGCTTTGTCTTGATAACCTTAATCGATGTGGGAAGACTCAGCCTAGAAGTGGACAGCACCGTCTCCAGGGTTATATCCTGGACTAAATAAAAAAGGAGAAACTGACTTGAATGCAAGTATTCATTTATTCCTCCTCTCTCTACTCTTGACTGTGAATGTGATGGGCTGCTTCAAGTTCCTGAGGCCTTGACTTCCCCACCATGATGGACTATAACCTGTAATCATGCGCTAACATAAGCCCATTCTTGTAGCTGGCGTTTTCTGTTGTGACCTCAATCAGCCCTGTTCCTCCAGCCACTTCCCAAATAACCACTCAGAGGCTTACTATTCATTATAAATGCTTGACCGGTACCTTAGGCTTGTTACTAACTAGCTCTTAAAACTTAAATTAACCCATATTTCTTATCTAAGTTCTACCACATGGCTTATGACTTGTTATCTCATTTTCTACATGTCCTGTTTCCTCTGTGTCTGGCTTATGACACCTCTGACTCAACCCTGCTTCTTCTCAGCATTCTCTCTGCCCAGAAAATCCTGCCTAGCTGTCAGCCAATCAGCTTTTCAATAATAATGAGAGCAACACATTTTCACAATGTACAAAAGGATTATTCCACAGCACTTTCTCCCTTCAGTTGCTTTGGTCAGGGTATTTGATCACAGCGACAGGAAATGAAACTAAGACAGCATGGATGAAGTCATGGGTTTGATTCCTAGCAACAAAACATAAGAAAAGAATTAAGAATACCATCATTATACTTGCCTACCAATGAACATCAAATCCAGCTTCAGATCACAGGGAAATCCAAACAACCACAGGATAAAGAGCAGAGAATTCCATTCCTTGCCCTGTTAAGGGAGTATAGAGCAAGGTAGTCTAGGGTGAGTGAGGGTTTGAGGTTCATATCTTCTGTTCTTCTGCTGTCGGTAGCTTCTTTTTCAAGATCAGCTGGTGGTCCATGAGAGGTTCTGCAACTGTAGCCATTGCTTTTGGTTCTAAAACAGCAGGAGGCAGAGGGAGGAAAGGATGGACATACTTGGTGTGTGTGTGTGTGTGTGTGTGTGTGTGTGTGTGTGTAGTTTATGTACATGTGCTTTTCTGCATGTGGAGGCCAAAGGTTGATGATCATATAGATATCTTCTTAAGTCACTCTATACCTTATCATTTTTCTACATCTTATATTTTGAGACTTTGTATTGAAACTGGAGCTTACAGATTCATCAAAATGGTGGCTAGAAGCCCTAGGGATCCTTCTGTCTCCACTTACCGGGGCTGAGATTAGAGGCAAGCACCACAGAACCTAGCTTTTATGTGAGTGTTGGGGATTTGAACTCAAGTCCTCATGTTTAAGTAGTGACTACTGATCGTCTCCTCTCCACCCTTACATACTTCTCAGTTTAAAGGGAACGTGCAGGTCACACGTAACTTCTGCTTCCCACTCATTTCTCTAAAACTTAGTCATGAGGTCACTTATGCAAGCAAGAAAGACTGGAGAATGACCTTTTAGCTGCCTAGCAATGTCTCTAGCTAAAATGCAGGATTCTATTTACTGCAAAATCATAACAGAATGGATTTGTGGAATTGTCAAGTCCACAGAGCGATCATAAGGCAGTTCTGATATAGGAATTATTAACAGAAAGAAGGAATTATGGGACTGGTCACTAGGAGTGAAGGACAGTTAGTCACAAAAGACAATGATAGAACAAATGTCCTCTTAGATGTGGAAATGTCCCTGCGAGAAAGACAGCGTCTGAAGGAACCTGTGGTGGTGCATCAGACGTGAAACCCTCTGGAGCAGTTAAACAGTGAATATCATTTACACTGGGGCTGAGCACAAAATATGAAAGCCTCTGAAAAGAACCTCAGTGCCTCCCTGGAGATGTTCAAGTGCCAAGAAGGCCCACAGATGCTTGGTTTGGGAAACTGATTTAAGAGCATCACAAGGAGCTGGCTACTCTCTTTCCTGCCGGGCACAGAATGGTATGGTGGCTAAGGATAGGATGAGAGACAAGCTGCCTAGCTTTGAATAGTAACTTTGTCCTTTACTTGTGGCATGGGTTAGGAAAAATAATTCATCCTTTTGAAATTCAGTTTATACTCATTTGCAAACAGGGATAATACTCGACTTCCATTTATGAAGTGACTGGACATTTTCTGACATATAGTTTATGTTAGTAAAGCAATTTAAAATCTAAATTAGTCTCTCTATTCACACAGTCAGTGATTTAAAATATTATATAAAGTCTTTCTCTTTATTCCCCATTTCTCTTTTCTGTTGTACTTGCTAGGAATAAAAGAAGGTTCTCCAATGGCCACATTTCATTAGCCATACAGAAAAGGACCTTGGAGTCCCTAGTTTAGCAAGGATTCAGTTAGATTCTAAACCAGTGTCTCTTGTTCTTCTCAGATTCTAACTTGTAGAAGTGTGGTGGTGGTGGTGGTGGTGGTGGTGGTGGTGGTGGTGGTGTGTGTGTGTGTGTGTGTGTGTGGGTGTGTGTGTGGGGGGGGGGGGGGGGGAAGGGAGGGGAGGCAGTGTTCCATGCTTCCTCTTAAAAATATGGGTGGGTCTACCCAGGCGGTGGTGGCACATGCCTTTAATCCCAGCACTCGGGAGGCAAAACCAGGCGGATCTCTGTGAGTTCGAGGCCAGCCTGGTCTACAGAGCAAGATCCAGGACAGGCACCAAAACTATACGGAGAAACTCTGTCTCAAAAAACAAACAAACAAAAAATACGGTGGGTCTGAATTTGAGTTCAGGTACCGCCACTTCCTTTGTCTGCTGCCTTAACCTTGCTAAATTGCCGTTTCACACATCACAGGGAATAACAGTGTCTTAGAAGAATACGATGTGAAGTAAATGAAATGATAGACACCGAGTGCTTAGCTTTGTGCTCAACATGTGGTCAATACCCTGTAAGTTACAACCACGGTTATTACTAGGATTGAAGACATTGTGATGGGGGTCAGAAGCTGGACTGTGATGGCGGTTAACTCAGCCTTCTGAATGCCAATCATACAACAACAGTGTGGATCAGTCCCCATTATATAAAGACAGATCAGTACAGTCTGTGGAGGTAAGAGAAGCAAGGGGAGAATGTCTGGTAACCAGGAAATGAGTTCTTAGCTGTGGCTTCCTTATCGATTATATGCTTCCCACCTCAACTCAACTTGAATCAAAATGCATCCATTGATGTTACTTCCCTTTCTTTCCTTTTCTCAAAAGAAGGTTTCCAGGGGTTCACGTGGCTCAGGCTGCACATCTCCTGTGTAGCCACGGTTGACCTTGCTCTTCTGATTCGGCTTCCACCTCTCAAGTGCTGAGGTGACAGGCATCTGCCACCACACCCAGCACGGATAGTAATTTCCAAAGAACACTTTTGTCATATGCAAAGATCAAAATGGAAATTTGGCCAAGCTGACTTTCTGATCACTCCACTAAGTGGAAACAACAATTTCCATGAAACAGTCTGTGAAAACTCGGGGCAGAAACAGCAGAGTATAGCAGCATGTGAAAGTAATGTTTCAACTTAGTTCTTGGAATTTCTGGGCAGAAGTGAGAATCTCCTAAATAATAACACATGTTAACATGGCCATAATCAATTATTTCAAAAAACAGAAAGAGGCCCCTGAGACCCATTTATCCAAACTATATTGAGCATTCCTAGGAAATTCTTAGACCTGGGCTGATCAGCTCTGTAAGTGTTTCAGCTTTTGAGACTGAGGCCCAAAGGTCTTGGTGCTGTACAATTACCAGACTCCTCAGTTAACACCAAATGAGGGGGGGTCTTATGATGGTGACAGGACTCTAAGATGCTGAATGATTACAGCTAGCTAGTTGATCTGTCTCTCCCAGGGGACTTTTATGGAACTGCGTGTCCAGAAACATGCATCCTGATGAAGAAGTAGCATGCGATGCCCTTTACCTGGTAGACTTACATACCCACTGGCCTGAAGGAGACCCTTGTTATTTTCAATTTTGCTGTTTAACTCATTCTAATAGTTAAATTTGGGGGAAGTTTTAATACCCTCATATTAAACTTCAACTATGTTTTGTAGTTTAAAGTAAAAACTTTTGATCACTTCACAGAATTTTGTTCTAAGTAGTTGAAACAGTTTTTTCCCTTATAGCAAACCTTTGAATTATTTTGACAAAGCTAAGTTGAAGCAAGGTTTAGTTATCTTTTCATTCAAAGAGACAACTTCTAAGCCATTGTATATTTTTGTGCAGAAACTGAGGCAAATGGATCTGGCCAATGCATCTGAACTTAAAATGACTTTTGTTAAAAAACAAACAAGCAAAACAAATACTGAAAAGCAAACCCACTAGAAACCCAAGAAAGCAAAACAGAATGTTGAACTATTTCTGGATTTCTTGTGCAACAGTCAGGGCAATGATAATATATAATACAGTGCTAAAACTGGGCAGAAACAGTTTCAGTAAACCATTGTAAACGACCCATGACATTAAAAAGGTAACAATTTCTACAAAAGGGTCATTTCATTTGGGCCCCAAATTATAGTTCTGCAAGGGTATAAGAAGTTCACCAGATGGGAAGCTGCCTGAATTTGCAGCCATACATGTCTTCTTCTTCTTCTGAAAGAAAGAGGCATTTGCTTCCTGACATGTTATCAGGGAAATTGTTCATTTTTATTCTTCATCTGTCACTCAAAGTTGTCACTACATTTAGTGGCTATTTATTCTGCACATCATTCCTACCTCTAATAGTGCTGTCAGCCTGGCTGGTAGTCATATGCCAGCAACACATTTCTTCATACTTCAAACACAACTGGAAAGACGCTCCCTCCTTCTGTTTCATTCTCCAACCCAGTTCCGGGGAGAAGTTCTCATCTGCTCGCCCTCCTCTTTGTTTCTTGTTGCTATTCAGCATGGAGGCTGGTGATAGCCCCTCGATTAATTCTGTCTTGTTTTCAATTATTTCTCAAGTTGAAGCACTCAAGCATGTTGGTACAGCCATGAGTGTCCATTGTGCCTTCCCGGGACAGATGGCAGAAATTCAAATTTGAGTAAGGCAAAGGAAATGTGTAAGTTGACCTGTAACTCTGACATTGTAAATGTCTCGGCAGACTGAGCTCGATAGTCACTATGAAGAAACTGTAAAAGCAACTTTCATTATACTTTTATTTCCGTATCGGCCTCAGTGGTAAGCTAGCCATGCCCACAGCAGAGGCTTAACAGGGAAGTTTGAAATCTGTCAAATGCATGATGAATTCACATTGCTTTCCCCAAAGCAAAGCAAAATAAAACTTTAAAAAAAAAATGAAAACTGAGGAAATAACAAAACTAAGCCCAGTTTTTTGACTGCCTCTTTTACTGGCAATATGATGCAGAATGATAAATACATTTTAAACTTCTCTAGCCTGGAGATCCCTTTGATGGTGGAGTGAAAATTGAAGTCATTACATACAATAGAGCAATTTACTAAGATTGTTCTTAAAAGATTTTCATTAAGACTCCTAATTTAAATGTTTGAAGTAACAACCTATTTACCAAGAAAATATTAACCGACACTTGAGGAAAAGAAAGACTTTAACATAATTATTTGAAGCAATCATGATAATACTCCAGAATCCCCTACCTAAATGAACTTAAAAGCAAAAAATTGCCAGATGGCTTTAGAAGTTTTGCTTCCAAAAGAAACCTTTAGTGTTGGATTTTATCTTTTCGAGGACAAATGCTTCATGGTATATTCCTATAGTAATTATTTTCTAGCTTATGATTAATGAATCTAGTCACAAAGCATACAGTCAAATAGGTCTAGAGAGGCTAAAAAAAATTTTTTTTTCGGTCTTTCGAGACAGGGTTTCTCTGTGTAGTTTTGGTGCCTGTCCTAGATCTTGCTCTGTAGACCAGGCTGGCCTCGAACTCACAGAGGTCCACCTGGCTCTGCCTCCAGAGTGCTGGGATCAAAGGCATGCACCACCACCGCCCAGCCAGAGGCTAAAAATTTATCCATAGCAAAATAACGCCTCCTGAAGAATTTATTTCTTCCCATATAAATGATGGCCACATTGTATGTGATATTGGAGAGAGTCTATCCTTGGGCGAGGAGACCGGGTCCAGACCTGATTTGTCCAGTAAAATGTCTCCTGGTCCATTGTGCTTCAATGTTTCACATACAAAACCAGTTACACCAGACACTCCCCATGTTCCTTTCCACTTCCAACACTTTATCTAACGATTTGGCCAGTGGTTTACACTGCACACAAGCCTGGGGGAGTCCAGAAATACAGTTTCAAAGCTGAGGCTGATGCTTTGTGATGTAGAGAAGAAACAAGCCATGGTGCCCTATATTAAGCTCACATGATGAGAACGGGAGCATTATCATTATTATTATTATAATTATCTATTATTATTATTAGAAATAAATCTGCCCTCTGCATTCGATGTTGGACTACTCCTGGAAGCATTCAGCAATGCTAGTGCCTTGAACTCAGGATGACTGTTCTCTTGGAGCCAGTTTTCCAGCCTTGTCTATGTTGACATTTGGGGATGGATGTGTCTACATTGTAGAGTGCTGTCCTGTGTATTTCAGTATGCGTACTAGTACTAGTTCCCGTATTTATCTACACGATGTCAGTGCCATCCCTTCATCCTATATTGAGACAACTAAAAATATCTTCCCATTAATGGTGCCTCACTGGCAATCAATCTCTAAGATAAACTGGTCTTCTTTGGCTTCCTGTTCTACCTCATTCTGAAGGTACCAGAGTTTTGATGCTCAAACATGTTTGAACCAGATATCCAAAGTCCATTGGTCTTGAATATAGTTCTGTGAGCAAAACCACTACCAGTAATATTATCTATTATTAGGTTTTAATAAAGTTGGAATAGATGCTTACTTACATCAGGCCTTACACAATCTCAAGTTTCCCGAATTTAGCATCAATGAAGTAAACTTCCGCATTATAGAAAAGATATAGTCTCTATCCTCAGGCGCCTTGTTTTCTGGCAGGGGAGACATACAGTCCATGAGTTTAAAATGGGCATCTGAACATTTGCAACGTCAGAGAGTGGTGAAGGGACCCCAAAGGATGAGACCAGAGAGGGAAGGACTGATAAGACGGGGGAGAGGAGGTCCTTGCTGTGGGAGGTGCCACAGGGCAGCGGCAGGAGGCTTGCCGTGGGTGCAGAATAGCAGATGAAGCCAGGATGTAAGGCGAGGGATGAACTGAGGGAGACAGTGGGCGCAAAATATCATCCCAGCAGGAGGAATACATTCTGCAGATCTGACGAACAGCATGGTGACTGCAGTTAATAACAATGTCTGCTTGGAAATCGCTAAGTGAACGGAACTTAAATGTTCTCACCACACACACACACACACACACACACACACACACACACACTGATGAGGATCTGAGGTAATGGATATGTTAATCAGCTCTATTTAATCATCTTGCGTGTATAAACATTTTAAAAAACCCTACACTGCACCTTGTAAATACGTACACTTTTTATCTGCTAAATAAAAATTTTAAAATGTAAAGTTAATTTTTCACTTAGAAGACTGTACGAGGTCCTTGTGGAATCCTGACATTTCACCGAAGGTTTTAGCCGTAATTTTATGTGCAAGTGGCAAGCAATCCTGCATCTCAGGGGGGGACAGTGAAATGAATGGGTGGTCCATTCTTACAGCAGGAGCTTTGAAGGAGAGTGGATGAAGATTTGAAATGTCATCTTACCTCTCTAGGTGACAGCCAAAAGGTGGTTTTTACTTCTTTTCTGTTTCTGATTAAAAGGTGACCAGTAACAAAATGTAGATCTCATCCCACCTTCCACACAGCCATTTCTGAGTCTAGATTGTTTGTGAGTGAACTCTCATGCTAAGTGCGGCCCGTATTGCTGCAGAATGTGGACAAATCCACCTGCCCTGCCAGCAAGGCCAGGGTTATTCAGCAAAAGAAACCACAAGAATTCTGGCCAGAGCATGGATACAGGATTCACATGAGCTTTGGGATGGTTGAGCCTGAGGCCAAAGGGTACTATTTGTATGATAATTTTTTTTCACCTGTGAAAAATGGAAATAAAGACAGTTTGGATAGAATCAGAGATATAGCAGATACTTTAGGAATAATTGAATGTATCTTAAAAATTCAGACCAGAGTGTCTGGAGTTTATTTCTTCTCCATTTTGGTGGGTAACAGGTATTGAACCCAGAGTCTCGTACATACTAGGTAAGCACTCTGGCACTGAGCTACATTCCAGGTCATATTTGTTCTTACTTTATATTTCAAGACAAGAGCTCTCTAAGTTGCCCAGGGTAGCCTTGAATTCCCTCTGTAGACCAGGCAGTCCTTGAAAATTTAATTCTCCTGCCTCAGCTTCCTAGGTATCTAGGATTACCAGATCTTTACTCCCTGATTGGAATATCTTATATTTTAGTAAGGACTCACTCAATAATTGTAATTTTATTGTTATCCATGCTACAGTGTAAATACTTCTCCTTGGTGCCCTTAAATATATACTCTAATCCTCTCATGGCTGCCTTTTGCATGTAAATATATGTTATGAATGCATAAAATGGGAAAATTTATTACCGAAAAGAGAGAAGGAGGAAAGTGTAAGTTGTGCCTGGTGGATAGAAAGGGCTCAAGGTTGCCTTTGTTGTAAACAAAATGCCAGATAAAGAAAAGCATGTGCCAAGTTTCTGGGAAGGGTTATGGGAGGTCAAGCCTGATATCTGGAGTGTGGGCCATGGCCCCATGAAGACATTCCTTCCTGGGAGAGCATGTAGTATTTGGAAGAAGTCCGAAGTGCTTTGGGTCCTTGGAGTACTAGCTTCTCTGTTTGCTTTCCTCTATCTCCTCATTCCTTATCAAGGGAAACAGGAAGAGGGATTACGGGCAGTTCAAACACATCCTGTCCCTTCCAACCTGAGAAAGGGATAGAAAGGCACCGGTCCTGATCCAAACTGAGCTGAAGGATTGAAGTCGAAGTCTTGTTTCAGGGTTGTTCTTTCTCCTAGATTTCTCTGCAGAAAGAAGTGAGATGGATGGAGGAGCTGGCTGTACAGAAAGCCCTCTCAGCCAGAAACCACAGGAGCACAGCTAATCAAATGTGTTAAGCCAAAGCAACTCTAACCTCTGAGGAGGTCAGCAAAAGGAAGACAGGATACATAAAAGAGAAGAGCCCAAATCCTTAGGCCATAGAAATCCCTGGCTTTTAGGTGAATGGATGGATGTTAGTTAACCAAACCCAATGGAGTCCTCCCAAACACTCGTTTTTCTGCCCACGTGGTAGTCTGCTGATCTCGATGCATCAGGGGAACAAAGAATGCCTTCTTGGCTAAGGCAGGCCTAATGGCATTTTTTTTTTTTTTGATTTTTTGAGACAGGGTTTCTCTGTAGATTTGCACCTTTCCTGGAACTCACTGAGATCCGCCTGTCTCTGCCTCCCGAGCGCTGGGATTAAAGGCGTGCGCCACCACTGCCCGGCCTAATGACATTTTTAAGTTATTCTCTTAAAACGTTACAGAGTCTTTCAAACTCCATAATGACCCCGGGTCCTCCACAGCGCCTTTCTGGTCTCATGAACTATGCCTTAGCTTATCCTTTTTTTTTTTTTTTTTTTTTTCTGGATTCTTTGAACTTTCTTCATTTCCTTCTATCTGCTGGCTTTTGTTCTATCTCCAGGCTACATGTCCAATGTATTCTATAATCTGCTTCCATCATCCACTCTGGTCCATTTTCTGCTGTTCTCTGGGTCTTGGTTTACAGTCCTTCACTTTATAATCCAATGCTGGTCAAGGTCCGATGTAACAATGGAAGAGGGGCTGTGAGACATCAGAAGGAACTGTCCAATGTTTTGCAGCTGAAACATCCAGGGATGAATTCATTCTTTGAGATGTCCTTACATGATGATCATCATTTAGTTGAATTCATCAACTAACAGTGTGTGCCTCCCGACGGTGTGTGGAGTGTGTGGTCAGGGAGGGACTGGAACAGGGCACCACCAATGCAAAGTGTCATGGTGAAATGGAATTGGGTGGTTTGCCTGCATCGAAGATCTCAGTCTGGGAAGTTGTTTGTATAGCACAAAAGGAGCAAGCACAGCAAATGAAACTGGGTAAAAAAGAAGGGTCAATGTGCTCAGAGGAAAGGATGTGCATCTGAAGTTATCAAAGAGGCTACCAAGTCCTCTAGGGAAATCCTGCTGCACAGGGATGGAGGCGGGTTTCCTAACACCAGTGTCCACTCTTCAGAAATGGGCAGTGTCTGCAGTTCGAAGTAGAAGAAATTTCCCCATCAGTCAGTACTGCTCACCTCTGCTGACCTTCCTTGCACTTTATGGGTCACACTAACATCCTGGAGCTCAACCTGTGCATGTGATGGGTTCCTTATCTACCTTATTACCCAGATGTCATTCTGAAACTCGATGTTCACTGAATATGGCACCCTATTATCACAGCAGACACTTTCCAGAGACCAAGCATAACAACAAACACCAATTCAAGCATGGGCTTTGCCAGTGTTTTGGAAAGAGCACAGCCTTTTCACTGTTTAATTCTTATCTGTGCCTCGAGTTAAGTAAATGCTCTCTGGCTTCCTTAAGGTTGTTTGAGTAAAAATACAGTGGCATTATTGTATTATGTGATAACTCATTAAAGATGACATAATTCCATCTTAGCATTCTATTTCTTTTTCTTCTCAAGGCCCATTATATAAGCATCACAAAAGCACATGGGTCCAAATGTTATTTCTAAGTAAAGTACATTATTCTCATCAACTACAGTTCTGCTTAAAGTGAAAAATTGAGATCAACTGAAAGGAAAAATAATATGTAAGTGGTTAAATTCACAGTCTGACATATATAACTAGCAGCTATTAAAAGCAGTATTTTAAAATTGTGCCTAATAATGCAGGAATGGATTGCTACACAACATATGGGAAAAAGCACTGTTCAAACTCATGTGGATGCTGTGATTATAAGTAGTTAAAAACATTGGAAGGAAAACACTGAATGCTAATAGTTTATATCTGGGACAGGGTTGTGGCTTCATTGAAATATTTATCTTTTAATTTTTCTGTGCTTTGCCAACTTTTCTTTTTAAGGCATATATAAATCACAGTGAAACTTGTCATTTTTGCTTCTTTCTGATCTTAGGATAGCCTTTCAAGTTGCATCTAATTTTGCAGTCTCACTAGAAACCTGCTCTTCTTTCTTTGCTCCAGTTTGTACCTTTCTTTTTCTTTGTTCTGAGTTTTTGCGGGGAGTGCAGAGTCTCATGTAGCTCAGGCTGGCCTTCAACTCACCATATTATTGAGCTAGCCTAGAAACTCCTGATCATCATACGTCGAGAGTGCTAGTATTACAAGCAAGAGATCACATAAAGCCTATATGTGATAAACAGAAATGTTGCTAGAGTTTTCCTGCCTGGCCCACGGTCAGGATAAATCTCTTTCACCTGCCGTCCCACAGTCGCTCAGACCCAACCAAGTAAACACAGAGACTTATATTGCTTACGAACTGTATGGCTGTGGCAGGCTTCTTGCTAACTGTTCTTATATCTTAAATTAATCCATTTCTATAAATCTATACCTTGCCACATGGCTCGTGGCTTACCGGCATCTTTACATGCTGCTTGTCCTGGCGGTTGCTGGCTGGCAGGCAGTGACTCCCTCCGCTTTCCTGTTCTTTTAATTCTCTCTGTTAGTCCCGCCTATACTTCCTGCCTAGCCACTGGCCAATCAGTGTTTTATTAGCAACACATTTGCCATACAGAACATCCCACAGCACAGAAATATTATTACTTTTGTAAAAAATCCTCATGTCTAAAGAACTGAACTGAAATGAGCTTTAGGAAGAAACAGAAGACCACAAGCTCATAGTAGACAATCAAAGTCAAGGGCAGTACAGAAAGAGAATGGGAAGCTGTGGCCAGCTTTGTTACAGGTAGCTTCAGGTTACCTCGGTTGCTGTATAACTCAAACGATGAAGAAATGGAAGCTCAATGTGGCCATATGCCTTTAACAGGACAGTGATTCATGCTGCCATGAGATCTGTCTTCTTCTGTTTGACTTGGTTGTAAATAAATCTATCTGGTAACATGTGCACCCTCAGAGGACAATCACAGAATTGAAATTTGTTTAGGAATGCATGACAGAAACGTGTGTACTCATGCATTTTTATGAGTGTGGCAAATCTCTTTGGCTTGTGTATATTGCACGTTAAGTTCCTTGTTGTTGGAACAAAACTGCGTTTATTCCTTTTTTACTTCTTACAGTTTTCAGTTCACAGTGCCTTCCATTCAGATTCTCAGGAAGTGCTTTTACCTAGCCATTACATGTTAATATTCTATACTACTCCCAGAACACCACTGTTTGGGATCCAGCAACGGCTGGGTACATTTCATTATGCTAGCATGCTATGTAGATGGATAATGGCTAATGAGACAACAAAGATTTCTAGACAATCAAAATATTAGTGTGGGAGCCATGGCTGTGATCTCATGTGCATCTTTATGAAATCGAGGAAATAAAATTGGCCTGTTTTGTCATGGTATGTACCCACTCATAAGTGGATACTAGATATAAAGCAAAGGGTAATCAGTCAACAACTCACAACTCCAGAGAAGCTAACTAACAAGGAAGACCCAAAGAGGGATGCATGAACCACCCTGGCAAGGGGAAATAGATGAGATCTCCATGAGTAAACTGGGGATGAGGGGTGGGCAATGGAGGGTAGGGGATAGAGGACGAGAACATAAAGGAATGGGATGGTTGAACTGGAACAGGGAGAGAGGGGGAATGCAATGAAAGAGATACCATGACAGAGAGAGACGTCATGGGGATAGAGAAAAACCCGATGCTAGGGAATTGCCAGGAATCCCCAAGGATGACTCCAGCCTGGGCTACTAGCAATAGGGGAGAGGGTATCTGAACTGAACTGGCTTGCACCAGAGATAAGACCGGTGAATATCCTAACTGTCATCACAGAACTTTTCTCCAATGACTGATGGAAGCAGATGCAGAGATCCACAGCCAGTCACTAGAAGAGCTCCAGGAGTCCAGTCAAAGAGAGAGAAGAGGGATTCTTCTATGAGCAAGTGCATCAGGATCATGATGGGGAAACCTGCAGAGATGACCAAACCAAACTAGAGGGAACTCATGAAAGTTGGATCAATAGCTGTGGAGCCTGCATGGGACTGGACTAGGCCCTTTGCATGGTGAGACAGTTGTGTAGCTTGATCTGCTTGGGAGGTCCCCTGGTGGTAGGATCAGAATCCATCTCTGGTGCATGAGCAGGCTATGTGGAGGCTACTGCCTATGATGGGACACCTCATGCAGCCTTGAGGCAGGGGGAAGAGCATGGACTTGCCTCTACTGAATGTGCCTCCACATGGGAGGCCTTGCCTTCTTGTGGGAGGGAGTGGGGGATGGGTTGGGAGGGGAGAGTGGGAGAGGCAGGAGGAGGGAAGAGGGGGATCTTTGATGTGTAAAATGAATGAAAAAGTTTTCTTAATAAAAAAATTTAAAAAATAATGGCCTGTTTTGTAGTTAGCTTTTGGACAAGATTGTTGTAAGATGCACGTGTTATTAATGCTGCATATGTAATTACTTCCCAGCAGAGGAAGCTTAAGTTAATAACAGTTTTCTTAGGAGTTAGAGTATGGTAATATTCATTGAGTTCCGAATACTTTGCTGAAACCAAGATACTTGGGTAAGGTCAACAAGAAAAGCCTTCGTGTGGATCTTGACAGCGACAATCACAAATGATATAAAGTATTGGATAAGATCAATACTAACAAAGTGGAAAAAACTGGCAAACCACCAATAAGCACTAAAGCTGTCAGAATTTTTCACATGTGTTTTGTTGTTGCTGTTACTATTGTTGGACAGGGCGTGGCTTGGTAGCTCAGGCTGGCCTTAAACTCAGTGTAGCCCAGGCTGATCCTGAACTCGTTTTTTTCCGACCTCAGCTTCTTGGAGTATTGGCTTTACAAATGTGAATCATGATACCTAGCCTATCCATTTTAAAACCATGTTTTAGTAAGTAAAACATTGTCTGCATCTTTAAATGAGTTTCCTTATGCATCAGCTGATAAATTAGCTACTTATGTCCTTGGAGTTCTGTCGATCCCAACCTGGAACATAAAGAAGAAAGACCTTTTTTTTTCCTCTTTTTTTTTTTTTTTAGCTTCAAAGATCTAGTAACTTATGTACAACAAAGACAAATAGCAATTAATGATAACGGACTAAAAAAATGTGTTTGGCGTATAGAGGGAATCAGTCTAAAGACATCGAGAATTCTACAGAGTATTCAGGAAGTTAACACTCACGTGAAATGGAGGCAAAGGTGGTTGTCCTGGTATTTTACTGTTTGCCCTTTCGTACAGATTTGCAGTGTTCATGAAACAATCATCCCTGGATTTTGATCCCGAGCAGCGCGGTGCACAAAGGAACTCAGCTGTCAGTAGTAATTTCAGAATGTATTAAATAATTTACTCAAATTTCTCAAAAAAAAAAAAAAAACCCAACAACTAAGAGAACACATAGCTCTGGAAATTTTCCTCATGGGGTATGTTGGTGGAGGAGGAAGGATGTGAAGGAAGAATATGTTCATATTTCACTCTAACGTGGGTACAATTCTCCAGTGTAAAGAAAAAGTATAATAAAAAAATTTCCTCCAAATTCCAGTGTTCTGTTTATGAGCGGCTGCCTCCAGGCCCAGCCTCTTTGCTGAGCCATTTCTTCTGGCCCAGCTGAGCCTGATTTCCCTTCTGCTGCCCACTGTCTCCTCCTCTTCAGTATAATTGACTTAACATACTTTATAGCTCACTCTCCTTCCTGCTACCATAGAGGCATTGTTCTCCTCTGCTGGCTCCGGCTGTTCCCTGTGTCAAAGCATTGTTTTCTTTTGACATCTTTTCTCTGGAGACAGAGGTGGAAATAGTTGGACAAAACCGTAATCGGAGCATGCTAGGAAGGCTCCAAAAGGGGTAGCTTCTGTGTTGTTGCAGAGGAAACATTCATCTTAAAGTCTTCCAAATGCCGAGTCATGCTCTGTATTCTCTTATGCTCCTGCCCGGTTCCTCCGCTGGAGGACAGCTGCTGTCTGGACTGTCCGTGAGTGGCTGTTGCTCTCTGCTTCCCTGTGGCTCAGGAAATAGCCTTCAACTGTAGAAACGTAGGTCAAGATTACATACAGTTATGATGTCAGGCAAGAGACCGAATAAAGACAAGAATTCACATTCTACGTTTCCTCCTTCCTTCCTTTACTTTAGTATTATCTATCCAGTGTTGTAGGTTTGAGCACTTTTTAAAAAAAAAAAAATTGTTATTTTTGTTTGTGTTTTGGCCTCATACAGGGAGAAGAAAGTGGAAGTCTTTCATATTAATATTCATGACCATGTAATATGATGAGAAACCATCAGTGATCACCAAACTGTTTTATTTCCTAAAATCTTTTCAGCGAGTAAATAGGCATGAGTATCAGTAAGTTTTTGAATAGTTAAGGGGGCTCTATTTCAATGCTGGATTACATAAAACAACATATGTGGTTTTGATAATGAAGACATGGAACATAGAAAATAATTTGATTCATATTATAAAAATCTCATTCATGGCCTTTCCCACCAATTCCACCCCTGCAATGAAATGCTAATAAAGCTGGAAATGGGTGGATGTGAGCTCTCGCCAGCTCCTGTTTCTCACTCTTGTGGCAGAAACTGATGGCTCAAACCAAATCCAGCAGGCGATTCATTCTAATTTTTTTATTGAATGAAAATGAAATCTGCCCGAATCAGAGCACAGACTGAGGCAAGGACCGCAGTGCGTCCTGCTCTTTATAAACTGCCTATCTGGTCCCCGCATAATCACAGAGCGGCTGGAGATGATTCATCTGAAAGACCTATTTAAGGAAGGAAGGAAAAGTCATGGGCTTAAAAATGACCCGTAATCAGGTGCTGACAGTTGCTGTGTTGAAAGGGTCTATGTCAAGCCAAACTTTCCAACCACAAGAAGGGACATGTTTTGTTCAACAGTTTGGAATGAAGAAATGAAAGAAAAGCTCATCTAAGATGAAAGGCCTAGACAGAGTCTTAACTTTCATGGTTGACACCGAAAAAGAAAAGAAGTCTATTGAATAGATTAAACAAATAAATGTCAAATTATGCGTTTAATTTGAATTCCCGTGAAAATTTGTCGTATTTGTAAGAAGATACAAGAGTTCATTTTTGATATTAAGTAGGCCCATGTCATATGCCCCAAACTGAATTCTGTCGAGGTGATTTGGGGATTCAGGTGCAGCATGCTCAGACTGCAGAATGTTGACATTCTTTGCAGCTTCCTTATGACCTCATGTGATTTATTCCTTCAGGTACTCCTTCTTTGTTGTTGTTCAACAACGTGTGATTATTTCCTTTTTCATGCTAGGCATTGTGTTAAGTTTGGGGATATAAAAATATGCACACACACACACACACACACACACACACACACACCCCCCCCCCCCCCCCCCACCTCCCCCACCCCCGTCTAAAAAAACGTACAGCTTAGTTTTCCAGACAAGAAAATGGACTTTAATTGTGCAATGCTCCTAAGTGCTGAGACATAACAAACCCCAGATGCTAACTGAGACTGAGAAATCTATGAAGGCTTCCAGGAAGTACTGGCTCATGGGCTGAACTTTAAAAATAATTTATTTACCTAGATGAAGGAGAGGCGTAGAATGTGGTTGATAAATACATAGATTCTACATCCAGACTCTCTGGGTTCTCTCAAGCCCTGGCTCTGTCAGTGATTACACATAACCTTAGGGGAGTTACCCAACCTTTCGGCCTTTCAATTTCCTCCATCAGTGGGGACAATAATGGTCCTGCCATTTACTCATTCTAAGGTTGGAAGGACAAAAGCATCTTTTGAAGGAAATCTGAACAATTTGTGTCATAAGAGTGTTATATAAGTGTGCTGAATAAAGGGGATGACAGGTATCCTAGGCAGCAAACACAGCTGGGTTCAGTGACCTCACAGGACATGCATGACACATTCAGAAAACGATAAAGAATAGAGTGTAGGGGTCATTGCTATGGCACACTAAAGGATAAGGCTGCAGAGAGTTGAAGGCTTTGGTCAAGAATGTGGTTATTATTCTAGAGAACACGAGGAATACGGAAATACTTTAAACAAACAGGTGATAAGACTAGATTCACATTTTAAACCGGCAATCTGGTAGCTCTGTGAAGAAGAAAGGAGGCAGAGGGGTAGATCGGGATGAAGTTTTCCACCAGTTACCTCATAACAAGAGTTGAGAGGGCTGCCATTAACATGTGGCCTCAGACTCAGGTTTGTGTCATATACAATCATTACCTCTTTAATCAGTATCTCAGAGAATTCTTGAGAGGATGTTGTGGTTTGACTATGAAATGTTGTTCACAGGATTGTGTTTTAAATGATCAGTGGCACTATTGGAAGGAGCTGGTGACAATTTCAAAAGTTGGGACTTAGCTGGAAGAAGCAGTTCATTGAGGGATTGAGTATATATCCCTGGTTCCTTCCTTTATGTGAGCTGCTTCCTGTCTATGAACAGATTCTTTCAGGTGGTCACACCACCATGATATTGCCTCACAACTGGCCCAGAAATACAGAGCCAGATGACTATGGACAGAACCCCCTTGAACTATGAGGCAAAAGAAATAATTCCTCCTTCAAATTGTTTTCATCCGGTAAGGATCCAGAGAGCTTTTTCAAATACTGGATGAAGGAGCTATCCACATGAAGATCGAGGAGAACTCACACAAACTGGTTGGAAGAGCAGTGAGCAGGGCCTGGTGACCCATGGAATAGATCCACGGGGAGTCCTTGCCGTTCTGACTTGGAAGGGTGACTGGGTGGCTTGCACAAGAATTCGCAAGAGGAGCGGGTTTGCATTCGAGGTTAGTGAGATTATATTTTGGCATGTTAACTTGGGAGTGTCGCTGGGGAGAAGGTGCTGTCAGACAGCGCTGAGGAATGCCTAAAGTTTGGGGAAAGAGATTCTGGAAGGAGAGATAAAACCGGAAGTTATGGGTCTATAAGCAGTAGTTGAACCTTTGCAAACCCCAAGTCACCAGTGAGTGAGGAATATAATCTTACTTCACTTGTTACTTTACTTATTTCCTCAATCGTCTGTTGGAAAAAAAAATTTTTTTTACGGAGTTTGCATCTGTGTATGGTACATGTGTATGTGAGTGTGGGTGTATGCACATGCCCATGAACCTCCATAAAGAGGCCAGAGGAGGATGTTGGCTATATTGCTCTATCACTTTTCACCTTATTCCCAGTAGCTCTAGTGAACCTGACATCTAACTGTTTTGGCTAGGCTCCTGGCCAGTGAGCTCCTGGGATCCAGCCGTCTTTATCCATTAATGCTGGGGTTCCAGGCTTTTTCATGCGAGTGCTGGGGTTTGAACTCAAGTCTTCCTGCTTGCCGAGTAAGTACTCTTATTCACAGAACCATCTCCTTAGCACCCCACACCAATAAACCAAGTTTCAGTGTCCTGTTTGTGCCGGGCACTATTTTCTACACTTTTTACATAAATGAGACCCGGAAGAAAGTAGTAATAGAAAACTAAAGAACAGAAAGGCAAGACTGTAGATGTAACCGACCGCCTTATTAAATAAGAAACACAGAGCCAATGTAAAGGTGAAAGCCCAAGAGGTCAGAGCCAGAAGCTTACCCGCTTTCCGCCAGCTAGCTTCTCCCGCCAAGAGAGCTCTCCGAAAAGGGAGTTTCTTCCTGTGCGGTTGATTTATAAGGAGTCCTGTTTCTTCCTTCTCATTGGTTATAAACTAACTACGTGGCTGTCTCGTCACTGCCTCTCTGTCCAGACCTCCCAAGTTTTCTATGGTTGGTATTGAGATCAAGGGCGTGTGTCTCCAATGCTAGCTGTATCCTTGAACACACAGAGATCCACCTAGCTCTGCTTACCAAGTGCTGGGATTAAAGGCGTGCACCACCACCGCCCTGGCTTTCGCTATGGCTTGCTAATAGCTCTGACCCCTAAGCAACTTTATTTATTAACATACAAATAAAATCACATTTCAGTACAAATAGAATACCACTATACAAGACCAAGAGTAAAGAGCATGTCAAATGATGCCAAGACTCCAAATGAGATGATGAGTAAGAAGGGACCTCCGGCTTTAGTACAAAACAGGTCACTGGTAACTTAGGAGAGAATCGAGTCGATTCTGCGGAGTGATAGGCATGGAAACTGAGATTGAGCTGTGGCTTGAGGCATCAGTGGGTTGTAAGGACATGGACCTAAGGAAAGAAGAAAGACGTAGATGTGTAAATGCAGAAATGGCTACAAAATCCTCTACCTGCATGAATGTCCCTTTGCAATTTCTTCAGAGCTATTCCCTTCAAGAGGTAGGGAGGGTTTCTTAACTACAAACTAGACTTGGTCATGTGATTTCTTGTGTCCAATGGGGCAGTAACAAAGAAATTAAAGTGTTTGTGTTTTGTACCTTATTCTTGCTGCTCTTAGGGACCTTGGGATTACGGTCAGGTAAATAAAACTCTAGACTAACTTGCTGGTAATCCCTGGCTAGTGGTCTTGTTCACTCACAGGCACCCAGCAGCAACAGATGATCTTGCCAAATACCAGCCATTGATTCAGCCCCTGGCCAATCTATACACTGACTTAGGACACCCAGCCACTCCTAGCAGATAAATTGTCCGGCAAAGACCAAATCAGATTAGTGTTTGACAGGAAAGTGAATGCTGTTTTAAGCTTTACTGTCCTGAGGGTAATTTCTTATATATCTCAAGTAAACTATTATAACACATTTTTTTTTCTGAGACAGGGTTTCTCTGTGTAGCTTTGCACCTTTCCTGGAACTCGATTTGTAGACCAGGCTAGCCTCGAACTCACAGAGATCCGCCTGGCTCTGCCTCCCAAGTGCTGGGATTAAAACACAATATTTTTTAATGCCATGGGTTTCCAATGTCTCATTTCTCCTGAGGTTTGTATCTACTTTTGAAACTTTGGACTGGATTAGGAAGTTAGAAGAGAAGGAGTTGATTTTAGTCACCCCCCTTCCTTCCCCTCTCTTCCTAACACATTGTTCCAGATAGAAATAATATATCATAGTATGGAAGGGTGGGATGGCAAGGTCAAATAGTATTATTGATTTGTACCACAATGTAATTTTTAAAATCAGCATGTTGAGCAAACGAAGCCAGATGAAAGAAACAAAATACGTATTCTCTGTATTTCTCTTTATATGCAATTCTAGAAAAGTATATGTTTTTATGTATAATAATAATGCCATGCCTCATGATGGGTTCAAGGATGAAAGAGCGAACTACCAAGGGGCATGAAGGAATTTGGGGGATGGTGAATGAATACATCAATTGTCTTGATTATGGTGATGGATTCATGGGTAAATACTATATGCTTCCAAAGAGTTCATTTTAAAGATGTACCATTTACTAGCCAGGGTTGGTGGTGCATGCCTGTAATTTCAGTGTTCAGTAAGGTTCAGTAAGCAAAGGCATGAGTATCAGATTTTAAGGCCACCTTTAGGTACATAATGAGTTAGTTAAAGGCCTGCTTGAGTTACCCAAGGCTGTTCAAAAACAAACAAGATAGAGCTAGCAAGAAGACTCAGTGGTCTTTTAGGTTCATATGGGGTCTCACAACCATCTCTAACTCCAGTTTCTGGGGAAGACAATGTCCTCTTCTGGCATCCTTTGGCACCAGGCATGCATGTGGTACACAGACGTAAGTGTAGGTAAAACACCCATGTACATAAAATCACCATAAATTTTTAACAAACGTTGTGTAGTTTGATGTACCTTAATTATATCTTAATACAGCTCTTACAAGAGAAGATGGGTAATGGATAAAACTTTCCAATTGGTTTCTAATTCATGAAGGGGATGTAGAATCAAAATAATGTTCCCGCAAAGATGTCCAAACCCTAAGTCTCCAGAGCTACATGTGAATATAAGGAAATGTGCAGACTTGTATACTACCTTATGTAGCAAAGAACCCTTGCAGACGTATTTAGAAGATTAGAGCCTAAGATTAGGAAGCTGCCCAAGCTTGATGATGATTGTCTGAGTCCTGAGAAGGGAAGAGCCTTTATTAGTTGGGATTTCAAGAGGAGATGGAAGAAGAAGAAGATGGATTTGAAGGACTCAGTATGCCGAGAAAATGGAGAAAGGGAGCCATGAGCCCAGAAATAGTGGCATCTTTGATCTAGGACTGGACCTCTGTTTCAGTAGTATGACAATGAGGACTTTCGCTTTATCCTCACAACGAGTTACATTTCATGAATAACTCAAGTGACCGCAACACAGTTTCTTTCCTAGAATTTCCAACTGCAGCTTGCAGTCACCTTGATGAGAAAAGCATAGCAGCCAGCCCTTGACTGAGCTAGAGAACATTAAGTTGGTGTTTCAGGCTACTGAGTAGCAGTTGACTGGAGCAGTTCTAGAAAATCAGT
Source organism: Peromyscus attwateri (assembly GCA_902168425.1). NCBI lineage: Eukaryota > Metazoa > Chordata > Mammalia > Rodentia > Cricetidae > Peromyscus > Peromyscus attwateri. Next base: position 27,487 of record CABHPP010000967.1, read on the forward strand.
ACAGAAAGTTTTTATGGCAAACAGTTGAAGTTACTGGCAAAGCAGCTATTTTAAAATGGTCTGTGTTTCCTAGCAATGGATTCCAAATAATTAAGTCACTGTATTTTGCCCAAGGTATGCCACTTAGGTATGGTAAGGGTTGGTTATAGGAGTCTTAACTCTTGGGATCTCATTGTCTGAACCATACATTGGTGGCATTTTCTTCCAACTGTAGAAACACCCTTCCATTAAATAGTTGTCCCATGACCCCAAAATGTCTTTCTGGACCCTCCCTAGTACACCTCCCTCAACTTCATGTCCTCTCAAAAAATATTATAATCTACAAATTAGTGCTGCCCAAATCTATAAGGTGCTTGTACAAGACCAACAGCAGATCAAGCCAGCTTAAATTCCTGCAGGGGTCGGGGAGGGGAATCATGTGTTTGGTTTTTTGTTTGTTTGTTTATTTGTTTGTTTTTAAGCCATCAGCTTCCAAAGGAAAACATGGTGATTTTGTTGGCGGGGGAAAAATCTTTAAGTCCTTTTGTTAAAATCTGAAAACAGACTTCTCCGCTAAAATTCTAGCTCAGTTCTTTGCCTTAGAAGCTGCTCAGCCTCCTGTGTACCGTTTGCTCTTTTGCAGAATCATGGCGATGACCATGACGCACCGGAAGTTGAGATGGAGCAAATATGCCCACAGAAGCAGTGTGAGTGCTGGCTAGGCTTCCCATGTTCTGCTTGTGATCCTATTGTTGCTGCTAGTTAAGACCATTTCCATTCAAGGAGTGATGTCACCAAACTTCGTATGTTGTCTGGGAAATGGCTCCGTTGGGAAAATGCTTGCCTGATAAATTGGATGACCTGAGTTTGGCGCCCAGAAGCGATGTAAAGAAACAGGGAATAGCGTGACCTGGACATGTCATTCCCAGTGCAGCGGTTGGAGAGGAAGACAATGGGTGGATACCTAGGACTTACTGCCCAGCCAACCTACCCTAATCATTGAGAAACCTTGTCTCAAAAAACAAAAGTCTGACCCACCACAAAAACCCAAGGTATACAGCCCCTGAGGAACCACACCCTAGGTTGACCTGTAGTGTGTACGTACCCCCCCCCCCCAGTTTGCCTTTTAAACGCTAATCCCATTAAGAAGTTGCAGATCACTTTCTGTGGTTACCCACCCCCCTCACGCTCCACGCCCAAATAGTTCCTGTTTCTGTTGAGCCTGAAGCAGGAAGAGAAAGTGACGCAGCGATGCTGAGCAAGTGGAGTTCAGTCCGATGGCTTCTTTCTCCCCTACGAGAGGGGTGCGTGGGCAGAGCCCGGGTTATGCTTCTCATTTGCTTCATCTTTGCAGCTTTTCCCAAATGACCTTGCGCCTCGCTCCTGACTCTTGCCTTATCAGTGCCTGGCCATGAGCTGGGAGATTCCTAAAGTTCTGTTGTCTCTCAAAACAAAACAGAACAAACATTCCAACCAAATTTAAACAGAACCATTTACAACATTTACAATTCTATTACATATCGGTTTTCCTGCCTGGCAGTTATTTGAGGAAAGGCTCTCTCGGATATGAGGGAGTTGGTTTTGGAAAATTAAATCAGACTGACTAAAATGATGGTATGATTCACAAGAAAAGAGAAGATCATTGTGTGATAGGATAATTATTTTTGGAGTACTTATTTTCATGACTTCCAGTGCACAGAGGAGAAACATATGGACGGTGTTGCTAATTTAGGCCTATGCTGGCTTCAGGCTCTGCATGGAGGTTCTACACAAGAACTCTTTGGTCTCCATTTTTGAATGGAGTGCTGCAAGAGATGCCGTCAGGCAACAGAGTTAACACAGGTAATTTTCACTGTGGCGACAAGCAGGCCTGACCTTCCTCTCCTGTGAGCACGCTGTAAGGGGTGGAGCTCACAGGAGCTCTGTGTGGGCAGCCTTGAGAGTGCGTATTTCAATTTGAAAATTTTGTCAGTTGCCATAGTAATAGTCACAATTACGTGGTTTGTTCCTCCTTCATGGTACTGAACACATCTTAAAAGCACCCAAAAAACAGTAGGGCTTTACTTCTCTCTCCCCCACTCCCCACCTCTCAAATGCATGCTTACTGAGAGGAAAACAATCATGTGTGAATGTATTTTAAGTTCAAGGCAAACAACAAAAAATATCACTTGCATGTCTCAATGTGAAGTATGTTCGTTTCCTAACCATATATTTAATGAGATTCTTCTTTTAGTAGAGAAATGAACAGGAAGTGATTTTTTTTTCTTTTCTTTTTCTTTTTTCAAAACAAGGAGCCCTAGAAACCAAGGTTACAAAGTTCTGTGAAAAGAACAGGAAACTTCCTCTTGTTGTGAATGTGTGGTGTCAGCAAATCTGCCGCGGTGCAGTCAGGCACAGGTTGCTATGTCTGCTGAATCCCGGAGTAGACACTCTGACTATGCTTTGTGCTGCTCGCCCACTGCGGACTGCTTCCTCCCAGAAAGCAGCTCTGGCAGAAGACATTGCAGGTGGCTTTGGGGATACCGCTTATTTGGCTAAAATATTTACATACTGAAATTCCATGAACTTCCATGTTGAGGGCTAAATGATTACAGGTTTCCTTCTATTTTGATGTAGAAATACACGTATGCATACCTCTCTGGGTACTAATTCTGAATGTAATATAGAAAAATGGTTAGGTTGTCTTCTTTGGGTTACTTTCTATTTCTGACAGAGAGGGGTAGGGCTGTCTGTGATTTTGAGCCATATCACATGGGAGTTGAAGAGCTACCATTGGTTGATAGATTCAGTAAAGAAACAGAATGTGGAGACTTACCGCGGTCAGGATGGCTGTGCATGCTGCGTTAAGGGCAGTAGGAACTGATTCCCTCTTACCTATCACCAATTAAATACCCTGAAAGAATCTGGGATAAATGATTGTTCAATGGTGCTTACTCTATTTAATAATGAAGCTCATCAATCTATCAATTAAAAATTAGTCTTGTCAACGCTAGTCTCCCTGTGGAACCGGGGGCTTCACTGCCTTTGGTGTTTATTCCCAGTGTTGGTGTTTTAAGTGAACTTTTCCTCTTAGACTTTCATACTCCTACTTTTTAAAAATAAATAAAGGGGTTTCAATAACATCAGTTAAAATGACAATGAATATCACTGTATAAATATGAGAAGAGCCAAAATCTGGAACATTGACAGCATCAAACACTGCCTAGGCTATATGATATTAGGAACTCGTATTTCTTGTAGGAGGCAATAGTGAAATGGTATAGCCACTTTGGAAGATAGTTTGATAGTGTCCTATAAAACTAAACATGCCTTTATGCTATGGATATCGCTCTATATAAATAAAACACTGATTGGCCAGTGACCAGGCAGGAAGTATAGGCGGGACAAGGAGAGAGGAGAATTGAGGGAACAGAAAAGAGGATGAGGAGACACTGCCAGCCACCGCCAGGACAAGCAACATGTAAAGATGCCGGTAAGCCATGAGCCACGTGGCAAGGTATAGATTTATAGAAATGGGTTAATTTAAGATATAAGAACAGTTAGCAAAAAGCCTGCCATGGCCATACAGTTTATAAGTAATATAAGCGTCTGAGTGATTATTTTATATGTGGGTTGTGGGACTGCGGGGCTTGGTGGGACCTGGAGAGAAGCTCTCCAGCAACACCTTTATGTATGTTTAGATACTAAGAAGTGTGATTTAGCTACCTGGTATACTCAGAGAAGTGTACACACACACATACAACTTGAACATGAGTGTTTACGGTAGATCTGTTATTAATTGTTGGAAGCATCCAAAATTATTTTAGTAGGTAAATAAACTTCAGTAAATCTAGATAATGAATTGTACTAAAAAGATATGAGCTATCAAACCAGAAAAACACAGGGTAGAAACTGAAATGGATGTTGCTAACTAAGGACCAGTCTGAAAAGGCTGCATATTGTGTGATTCCAGCTCTGTTACTCTCTGCAAAAGGCAAAGTTTTTGAGATACTAAGATTCATGGTTGTCAGGGGTTAGTGGGGGAGAAAGAAATGAATAGGTGGATGACGAGCCCTTGAGGGCAGTGGAAACAATGAGTATGATATTGTACTGGTGGTTATGTACCTTTTCATATGCATATAAATGCATATGGTAAATGTGTATAAATGCATAGTGTGTAATACCAAGAGTAAACTGCAAGGTAAAGTGTGGACTTTGGGTGACAACGGTGTGTCAAGACAGGCTCATCAATGGTAAGAACTGTACCACTCTGCTAGAGGGACGTTGTTGATGATCGTCAAGGAGTCTAAGTGCACGTGGGAGTAGGGAGCAAATGGGAAACCTCTGCCCTTTCCTTTCAGCAGTGCTGAGAACCTGAAATTAGTCTGAAAAAATAGAGTTAAAAGGTTTAACAATAACAATTTAATACACTCCTGGAAAATTATTTTCAGTGAAGCCATTTTCAGGGAAAATGATGTTATTGTTTGGCCCTTCGATGCCATTTCCCTCCCGCGGGGATGCAAAGCATTGAGCAAATGTTCAATTTTTACTAAAAAGGAAACATTGTATAGTGATAGATAGTCCCAACTTCAGCTTTTAAATTTTCATTAGATGTGTTAATGCATCTAATCCACTAAAGTGAAAAGTCACCAACTAGTGTTATTGTTATAAAAAAAAAATCACCTCTTCACTTAAATATTTTAAATTTTATTTTAAATAAACAAGAGACTCTTGTGATTTAAAACTCAGGAGAAGTGAGAAATATCATCTATGTTAGGATCTCCCACTGAGGTCACAGGTCTAGTACTTTGGGTAACGAGCCAGTACTATGTCTTTGGTTATCATTCTAGAATTTGTTCCTGCTTGTAAAAAACAAATTATCTGTTTTATTCAAAAGGTTTCATATTGTATATCCTATTCCTTTTCACCCAACAAATGCTCTTCTATACTGCTCTGTTCTCAGTTACTCCATTTTCACTAGTGTGTCTTTGGTATCATTCAATTTTATCGCACAAGAAAAATTTAAATACACTTTTAGTGCTAATTGTAATTTTGTGTGCATTCTTCTTACTAAATTGAATAGCAGATGATGTAGATTAATGCATTGGAATTTCATTGAGAGTCTGCTGAAATTACAAAATAGTTCCAGGAGAGTTAAGGCATGTAAGATGTGATTCTTCCGTTCCTAGAGAGGCCATTTTGTGGTCAGGAGTAGCGTGCTAAGTTTTATTTTTGATAGATCTCATTGTTGTTGACAAAAGCATTTGTTTGTTTTATCTTCATTCCTCTTATATGTCGATTTCTTGGTTGTCTGTTGTCTGTCGAGTCAGGAAAGACTGATAATATGTGTCTAGTGTGTTTTCAGGTTCTATGGGAGATACTTGGATGCTTCTCCTTAGAGCTGTCGACACAGTGAGATAGTTTCCAGGACTATCTGTTTCTAGGAGTGTCCTCCTTAGTCCTGGCAAAGTTCTAAGAAATGATGGGAAACCAAACTGAGCCAAGCCAAAATGAAATGTAACAAAGCAAAACATTTACTTCTAACTCGTAAGGAACCTGGATTTTAGCGGTTGGAATAAAAAAACAAAACAAAACAACCAGAAAACGAACCAGCTGATGTTCAGTGAGCAAATGCATTCTCTACATAATCATCAGAGATCTTTCTATGTAATATTTATTTGTCACAACTCCATGATGACAGTATTATTAGTTTTGCCTTATACTGAGAAATACTGAAGATAATAAGTATATTCACAGGTTTACATAGGCAGAAACAGATTTTCAGCCTATACTGAATTAATGGACAAATAGAAACTGAATACAAAAGAATATGGTAGAGAAAACATGGCAATCAGGGAAGATTCGTCAGAACAAGAATGTTTCAGCAGTTGCCTAGTATATGTGTGGCACCCAACCACATAAAGGCCAGGGCAAAACACTTCTATCTAGACCTAGTAATAAGTATGCAGCTTCTAGGCTGATGTCAGGAACAGAAAGAAATCTGCATAGTTGGAACACGGCAGGAGGGAAACATGCTACGCAGAAGCCACATCGTGGATTGCAAAGGCCAGTGGAGTGGGAGAGGCCTGTCAGAAGTTACTTCAGAACCTCACTAGAGGACCGTGGCTTGGATGAGTAGTGGGGGTATGAGGTGTGAGGGCTGGGCAGAAGCGGTGGACAGATTTGAAATACATTCTGGAGGTTGAATTAACCTATTTCTAATGAACTTGATTAAGAGGAATACAAGAAAGAAGTATTAAGAAAAGCAAACAATTAATCCACAGAGCAAATGTACTAAGATATCAGAATGTGAACTTGTTACATAAAATTGTGCCAGAAAGTTTCAATTTTAAACATTTGAATTAATTATGGTGGGAAAGGAGGTAGAGCCTACTGGGAATTATGAGGGTACAAATACTTCTACTTTAACTCTAGGGAAAGGCATTTTGCAACACAACAATTTTTTTTTCACTTTGGCTAACATTCATTCATTTGTTTGAAAAATATCTGAATGCCGAGCAAAATTGTAGGTACCGAAGACACAGCAGTTGAGGAGAAACTCAAACAAGTTCAGATTCTTAATGATGTTTACCTGTTATGGAGTTTTGTTTCCTATTTCCTACCAATGATTCCTTCTTCAGATGAGATCATAAGGCTGAGAATGCATAAGTGGTTTGGCCGTGTCTGCAGAGGCTCCACATCCTAACATCTTGGTCTTGAGTCCATTATGCTTGCTACAGATGCTGTGGCTGGATACTACCCTGTGGAGCCATCCACAGAAGGCCCTGTACATCATTGCCCCTTCCTTAGTGCCTGCAAGGTTCTAAGAAGTGATCGGAAACCAAGCGGAACCAAACTAAAAGGACACGAAACAAAATAAAAACAGATAGGTTTCTCACCCTTAAGGAACCTGAATTTTAACAGCTGGGGGGTGGGGGTCGAGGGAACAGCTACCAAATGCTGTCAGGCTGCTTTTGAATAGTCTCCTTGGCTCATTCCTGTTTCATGTGAGCTGATATTTAATTTTGGTCTTCGCAATTACAGGATGTTAACAGTGCAATGGGGACCGAAGAAAATGTGTCTAACACTCTTGGAAAACGCATCCCCCAACCAACTAAGTGTCTGAGTTCTCGGAAAGCACACAGGGTTTTTCTTCAGGCTCAGGTTTTCTGCCTCTCGCTTCACACCTACAGCTGTGGGTCTGAATATTCAGCAGCGAGGTGGGAAGGAGGAGTCAGTCGCTTTGGGTGGGATGACGTTGGCTCTATTCTTGAGCTTTCACTGGGCGACGGAATCAAAGTTCCAGGAGAACCTGGGACGTCTGAGATGTTTGAGCTCTGAAGCTTCCACTAGAAAACACATTTATGATGAGTTATCTTAAATTAAATTTTAATGGCCTCTAAATTGTAGATAAGCACTCGGCAGAAACAGTCTCCTGTGTGGATAAACATCATTAGCGTGTAAGGAGGAATACTTCTTTGGCTTCTACTTCCCCTCCGGGTTTGCTAACAGTTCCACGGATCCTTCTCTGCCTAATATGAATGCCAATAAGCTTTTCTTTCTGACTTCCCCAGCGTGCCTCCTGAGTTAATAGCTGGCTTTTGACTTGTCAGTCGTGAGAAAGGAGAAAAGGAGCTAGTTCTCCGCGGAGGTGAAACCTTACCTGCCATCCGCAAATGCTGGCTCTGCCAGCACCTCGTGATCCTTCAACTGGCAGGAGATCCTGAGAGAAAATGCAAAAGGACAAGCCCACCTCCACAGCCTAGCAAGCTCCTGGCTTAGTCACCTCCGTGGGCTGAAGGCTGACACTGTACTGACGGGGCCTGTGTACGCTCAAGAGTTCCTGCAAGGCAGCTGGGAAGGCTGGCCTCATGCCACAGGAGGTGTGGAGTTTTGACTTCTCAATTTGCTCTTCCATTTGGCCAAAGCCTGCCTTTCTCCAGCCTACCTTTTTCTGGATTGAGTTGAGGTGTGGGACCCTGGGAGAGAACATGGAGACTCTCGGGGACACAGGGCTGCTGAAAAGGGCCACGTGGTTCAGCGACCTCTGCCCGTCTAAATGGCCACAGCTTGAAAGACCTGATAGGTATATGGACATGCTCACCCTCCCTAAGACACAGGTTGTAAACCCCAGAAAGCTGGGACATGACAGGCAGCATCACACCTCCTCATTAGGCCCTAAAAGGAGGTACCAACAGATAACCTTCATCCCATCCAACATACCTCTGGGATAAATCGGTTTCCCCCCAGATTAGTGTTCTGAGTACCTGTTTCTTGGCTGGTTTATTTGTTTTTTGTTAAATGAGATTTTTGCTTTATCTCTGCTTGATCTCCAAGACAAAAATTAGTATAAACAAAATTTTTCTGTTAAAGTTGATGCGTTCCTTTTTTTCTTGCTGTGATGAGATGCTCGGATTAGAACCCCTTGAGGGAGAAAGGGCTTATTATAGCTTCTAGTTCAAGGCTGCAGTCCATCCTGGTGGGGAACTTGGAGCAGTACAGGTTTGAGGTGGCTGGCCACATGGTCTCCAGAGTCAGGAAACAGACTGGTGAGTGCCGTGGCTCAGCTTGCTTTTATTTTTATATAGTCCGGGTCTTATCCTACTGTATATAGACACCACATTTACAGTGAAACTTTTCACCTCAGTTAAGTCTATCAAGATAATCCCTTACTGACACATTTAGCTGCTTGTCTCCTAGCTCAGTGGTTTTCAACCTACCTAATGCTAGTTAATGACCCTTTCATGTCGTTTCTTATGTTGTGGTGACCCCAAACCATAGAATTATTTTTGTCGCTACTTCACAGCTGTAATTTTGCTACCGTTATGAATCATAATGTTAAATATCCGATACGCAGGAGATCTGATATGTGACCCCTGTGAAAGGGTCATTCGACACCCAAAGGGGCTGCGACCCACGTGGTGAGAACCACTGTCTTTGGCGATTCTTGATCTTACTAAGCTGACAATAACAACCTCGACAGTCTACCAGTCACTTTGTTTCCTTAGCCAAGAAGATCGCCATCCACTTTCAAGCATGTTTTATGTGCTGTATAATGCTCCATTGCTATATAGCATATAAGTGGGAGATTGAAATCTTAGGATTGCAGCTAAGAGTGTGGTCTGTGATGGGAGCAACCTCATGTCTTTAAAGATGACCTTGACCCTATCCTTGTGGACAAGGGGTTAAATGGCTAAGCCTCAGCTTCCTTATCTGGAGGGTGGATGTAATGACTTTAAGGTACTTGTTACACGAGTTGTTCAGATGACAAAATTAATCATATAAATAAGATATATAGCATGATGCCAGATGTGTGACAAGTACAAACACCAGCAGTGACATTCCTGAGTTCCTGTCCCCTTCAGTAGGGTGAAAGCCACCTAGAGCAGTATATATCTGGTGATTGGTATAGAGGAGCTAAGTCATTGGGCCACTTACAAAAGTAAAGGGTATATTGGTGAGTATATAATGTCCTTCATCAGGACATTTCACACATCGAGTGGATCTTAGCAAGAGTTTGATAAGCATTCAAGGTATTTCTGAGGAAAAGATCATATTAGATTGAACAAACCGTGTGTGTGTGTGTGTGTGTGTGTGTGTGTGTGTGTCTGTGTGTGTATACATATGAACACACATATGTGTCTGCACTTTGTTATACTCATGGTATTTTTCTCTTGATGCTCATTTTGACTGATGACTCTAAAGTGATATGCTGTGTATGTTTCTCACACACCAGTGAAATAGTGTAATGCTATTAAATGATTACAGTTTCTGGGATGATTATAATGTCAATAACAGGGAATACCTTCTCAGTGCCGTCCCCATGAACAGTGTTGGATTTCAAGAGGACTTTGTAGGAATGAATGAGTGAAAACTTAAAAATATGAAAAGTTATTGATCTCAGCATATCAAATTGATCACTTATCCAACTTTTGCTAGCAGAAGATTCTCCTTTTTTTGATGTTCTTATAAATAATTTTGAAGTGTGCACCTTCAGAACTAGAACTAGGTAGCCCAATGACTCACAAAATGTGCACTGAAGAGTTTCGCTTTGTTGAAAGAGAGATAAGACAACAGTCATCCAGCTTCAGCCTTGGTACCTCGATTTGCAAGAGCTGATAAAATATTCTTCCTCTGATGAGGTTCATCTCTTATAGTTACATATTACCAGACTGGTGTCTTTGCTCTCCAAGAAGCCCATCTTGGTTCCCGGTGCTGTAATGGGATAAATCCATTCGATGTTGGCAAATTGCCAACTGGTTTGACACACATACAAGTCTGAATGAAAACACTGCGGAAGTTATAATTGGCTGACATCTTCCAGTGGGAATTTCAGGTTGGCTCCTAACTTTTGATTATTCAAGTGTTACTGACCAAGTTGGGAATTAATCATCTGTCCCCTTTTGCATTATTACTTACACATTGAGAACTGACATTATATGCTAATATATTCTCCAATCAACTGTGCCAGTCATTTTTTTTCCCTCTAGTGAAGCAAAAATATCTTTCCAATTAAAGGACAACTTGTAGATGGGAACTATCAACCCACAGACCCAGGCATCTAGTACTTTGTCTCTGTCCCTGTTAGTCAGGGCAAAGTAACCTACTAGGATGTTTGAACAGGATACAGCTGTGATCCTGCTGTCTTTGCCCACCACAGCGCATGTCAGTGAGAGTTTGAGGCTTTGGGAAGAGGGTATTTATGAGTCAGTGGTCCATGGTGTTTTCATATCAAAGGGCAGAATTGAGAGCATAAGAATGAGCCAGAGAAAACGATATTGTATGGCTTTTTCTTCCTGTCCCCGCTTGCCTGAATTTTTATATAAACAACATTAGATTCAACTGACTGCAAGATGAGGGAAAAGAGAAATAAATGACATATGGGACTAGGTAGGATTACGCTGTTTTACACACTTTCATAGATTAAAAAACCCGCACACTCACTAAAACATATTTCACTTTCTAATGAATATCCTTATGCCCCCCTCTCTTCTCTTAGTATTTTAAAACTCACAAGGCAGAGCTTGACAGCCTTCCAATTACATTCTATCCCCGGTTCAGCAGTGTCTGGAGCTTCCTGGTATTCAACAGAGCTAACATTGTGGGATCTTAGCCGCTAAGGGGCGGACAGTTGGCCTTGGTTGTGGTAAAGTCAGTGACTGTTGATCAGAATTGATGTGACCTCCCTAGCACACGCTTGCAGCTTCCTCCAGCAACTGCCTTTTCCACATAGCTGGGAACATTTTGAGCCCCCGGACTAAATGTATTCATCCATACTTGCCAGCCATATGGAGCAGGCTCTAAGATTCAAGGCAAGGGGCGGCACTTAGAGCTTCGGAAGATGCAGTGGAAAAGAATTAATTCAGAAGCAGAGGATGAGAGGTGAGAGAAACAGCTTGCCCAAGGACTGATCCATGAAGCTAGTGAAAGAGTGAATCTAGACACAGAGGCACAGCAGCAGAGAAAAAATAAAAAGAGAGAAGCACAGACAGACAGACAGACAGACAGACACACACACACACACACACACACACACACACACACACACACGTGCGTTCTAGGCTAGGTTTGACACTTTGACCTGACCTTTAATATTCTTTGTTTTTTTCTGCAGTCTTTTAAAACAGATACATGACTTGTACTTCCTTTACAGGAATATTAAAAAAAATTATTTATTTAAAAAAAATAAAAACCCTGCAAACCATCAAAGCTTCTTAGAGAGAGCAATCACAAATCTTACCTATAAAGCACTCACTAACAGTTGTTAAGAGTATGAGGGAGAAGCATGTCCATAGTGAATCTGGTCACTTTTATGTCAACTAAGCAGCCACCAGCTGCCACAATAACTGCATTTTAAAATTCTTTTGAATAACCTCTGACTAATCCCAGCTATTCTCTGTGACACTTTTTATTTAAACCTTTTTTTTTTTTTTTTAATGAAGGAAATGTGGGCTGGGGAGAGACCAGATCAAAAAAGAAAAAGATTACTTATGTTCTTTATATGTAATATATCTTTTAAAAAGTAGTTTATTTAAGGATAAAAGAGTCCCTGGACATCTATGAAATATAAATCTTGCACAAATGAATAAACAATGGCATGTGGTTGCTCTGGCTAGGAGTATCAGTCATATGTAATGGAAAAAGAAATCCCATTGTTTGGAAATAGGTCCTCATGTAATCTTAAAGATTTATTACTAAGTACTTACTCATAGGAAGAAAATGTTAGGATTCATCTTTAAAAACCTTATGTTGATCAACTTTATAATTGGTGAACTTTTGTTCCACTAAGCACACATATTATATTGAAAAATAAAGAACATGTGGCCAAATATATAAATAAGCAGTAAATTCTGTAATGCAGGCAAAGATGAAAGTATTGCCTAGATACTAATCTTCCCTTGATAACTACCCTGCTATCTTCAGGCTAAAAGCTCTAAGTCAGTGGTTCTTAGCCTTCCTAATGCTAGGATGCCTTAATACAGTTCCTCATGCTGTGGTGACCCCCAACCAAAATTATTTTTGTTGCTACTTCATAACTGTAATTTTGCTACTGTCATGAATCTTAAATTAATATCTGTGCTTTCCGATGGTCTTAGGTGACCCCTGTGAAAGGCCCAACACACTGCCAGAGGCATGGCGACCCACAGGTTGAGAACTGCTACTCTAAGGCCGTGATTCTTTTGAAATAAGGCAGACACTCTCTGATTCTAATTTGAAGGGACTCCCTCATTCTTGCAAGTAACATACAGTTTTGAAGACTCCTCTTCAGACATTGAGTGAAAGAGAAGGAAGCTGCTGTTCCTGTTATTTAGAAATTGTGGGAAATCCTCCACTGGAATACAGGAAACCATAATTTGTAATTGATTATTAGTCTTTAAATGAAAACAGTCCAATGAGCCATTTTATATGGAACACTGCCTGTGAGCTCTAAGCAATAACTGGTAGCAGAATATGTCCTTAAGAGTGAGTCTGTTTTCAATTCCTGTCTCTTGCTATGTCAACATCTTTGCTCATGGTCACTTAATCCACGTTGATAATCCTGGGACTGGTGAGAGGTTCAGTGGGTAAGGGCACTTGTCACCAACCCTGCCAACCAGAGTTCAATTTCTAGAATAGTTTTGTCCTCTGACCTCCACACAGGCACAGTGGCATGCATGCTCACCGTGCGGTCTCCACCCCTACCAGACACAAAACAAATGCAATCCGTCCTTGCTAACAATCTGGATAGTGGGTCACTGAATAGCTTCGAACCTAGCACTCTGAAACACGTATGTACACATTCTGAAACCCATAGGACCAAATGTTTACAAGTACAGAACCCTTCAACGTAGGGTCCAGCAGTTGGTGGGTCTGGGAAGGGCTGTAGTTCTTTGAAGATTGGTACTAAATGTTCTAAAAGCAAGAGTGGTGGATTTTATAATTTTGGAAGATCTTAACACGTGGTTATTGAAATCAGAAACATACACATGTACCAGAACTAGTCATTTTGAGAACATTAGGGATTTTTCTTTTCTTCCCCCTCTCCCCCTCCCTCCTTTTCTCCCTCTTTCTCTCTTCTCCTTCTATCCCTCCCTTCCTCTCTTCCTTCCTCCTTCTTTCCCTCCCTCTCTTCTATCCTTCCCTCAATTCAATTTTCTGATTTACAAGATAAAATCAGACAGTCTCAGGACCTGCTACACACACTAGGACGCTACATTCCAGGTTCCCCCTATGCACACACCAGACATGAACGGTACACAAAAGGCCTGTGAATTGGAGGTTACTAACCTGCTTTTATAGATGGTCATAGGTCCAAAAGGGGCAGAGCTTGAGTTTGAACTGAACCAAATCTCGCCCAGGGCCTCAGAACTGTGGCTCTGGAACATTGCAGGCAGTTATGCCCTATTTACTAGGATATTTGTGTTTTAGCCAAGTTTGTTACAAAGCACATTTATCTGAAGGAAACTCCCCTTCGATAAGGGTTTATGTTATATTGTTTGGGTCTGCTTACCAGTATTCAAGTTTTACAGGGATTGGGACTGTGTCTACTGTTTTCATTGTAGACATGGTACCTGGAAGGTTGAGGGTTGCTAAATAAATATTGAATACATGGCTGTGAGAAAAATCATCTGTAGACATAACAGAAGCATAGTGAACTGTGAGTAGTATGTATTTTTAGAGTAAGAGTACAATCAATTAATTGAATATTTGAATTATTTAATATTTATGTAAATGATGTGATATAAAGAGTGCAATATTTAAAATGATAATTTTTGTGTGTATACATATTTGTGTGTGTGTATGTTTGTGTGCATGTGATCATGCACACACATATATACAGAGGCTACAAGTCAACATCAGGGGTCTTCCTTAACCACTGCTCCACCTAGTTTTTTTGGAACAGTGTCTCTCACTGAACTCAGAGTTCACCAGTTGGGTAGACTTGCTAGCTAGCAATAGCAAGGTGAGGAATCTTCCCTTCTACACCCACCCCATCACCCCCAGCACTGGGATCACAGGCACATGTTAGGTCCCTGGCTTTTTATGTGGGTGCAACGAGAGGATCTGAACATGTCTTTTTTATTTTATTTTATTTTTTGGTGGAGGAGAAGGTTTATTGTAGATAAAAGGGAGAGCATAGGCAGAGCCAGAGACATTTGGAAGAGTCCAGAGTGACCATGACTTGGAGCGGGCCATGTGAGAAGAGGGGGGAAGGGGGAGGGGAGAGGGGAGAGGAACTGCTGACCAAGAGGGGCAGCCTGGGCTAAGAGACTGGCTTGGAGAGTAAAGTGTAGACCAAAAAGGGCTGAACTCGAGTCTTTATGCTTGTGTGGTAAACATTTTATGGTCTGGACCCTCTGTGCAGTTCTCAAAATAATAAAATTTTATTTTGTAATATTTAGTAATAAAGTATCTGAAAATCAAATATATATCATAGACATGATACATGCTAACTTTTTTTTAAAAAAAATCAAGCCTTAGGTATTAAATTATTTCAGCAAGTTTTTATTAATTTCATTTTAACATGTATAACTTAAAATTCAGAATAAATTTTCTTATTTTTAACTATTATTGAAACTTGCTGAATTCTTTTTACTGTGCTTATTTTGGAAATCAGTGATTCTGTCTCTTTATAGGTCTGTCTGTAGCTTCTCAGTGTGTTTAAATTCAGGAACACTGGGTATCCGCTATTGGATCTTTAGGATAAACATGTAGGGACTCGGGAAACTCTAGTGGAAAGAAAAGGAAGAAAGGACCAAAGGGGCGGGGCCAGGCGGTGGTGGTGCATGCCTTTAATCCCAGCGCTCGGGAGGCAGAGCCAGGGGGATTTCTGTGAGCTCAAGGCCAGCCTGGGCTACAGACAGAGATCCAGGACAAGCACCAAAACTACACGGAGAAACCCTGTCTCAAAAGAACAAAACAGGGAGAGGAAAGGAAAAGGGAAGGGGAATGAGGAAAAGGGGGAGAATAAAGGAAGAGTGAAAAAAAAATTAGTTCTCAGATTTGAAGAAAGTCGAAGACCCAGTGGCACATATCTCCTGAGTTCTGTAAGCATCGGAAACTACACATCCCCCAACACACAGCTGCCTCTTTCCTAAAGCTTATGTTCTCGTTCATCCTTCAGCTAGAACTTACTGAGCACAGAGAAGTGCCAGTCACTGTCTGGCATCTAGTAACTCTTTTATTGCCGAATTAGTGGGAGTAGCCACGTGATTGTGGCCATGAAGATACATTTATGAATGAGCAACTGTATCCCCAAGTTCTGGGAGGCACAGCAAACTTGGATCACCTTGATGGCCTATTGATCCATCCTGACTCAGTATTTGTATACTCATATTGCATATATTAATTTACTCAGATGCATCTGAAATAACTTTATCTTCCCAGACATGAATCCCTGGGTTGTTTCTACATCTCACACCAGAAAACATAAAGTTCTCACCCACAGAAGTACAAGTAAAACACAGGTCCTGTGACTCTCAGTTCCAATGTACATATTAGATAGTCTTTCTATTCCCCAGAGTCAACAGGAAGTTAGTATTTATGAAATACCACCAAAGAATAAGCTACATAAAGTTCTTGAGTGAGAATAATCTTTGGGGTTATACTTGTGTTTCTGTTTCACTGAAGGAAGGAGACATTTATTTATGATGCCTTTCCAATCAGTGCGTTAAAATACTTAACACGAATATACCTTCTAAGGAAAGGCCAAATGATTGAATTCATGAAGAGCCCTTTGCAAACTCAAATTGCACAAATGATTAGTCTTATTGCTCTTGTTGAGTGAAACAAACAAAAAATATTATAATTCCTCCCTCTTAAAATCCAAAAATCACGTAAATTGCATATCACTTATTTACTCAAGCATCATTTCTTTGAAAACAATTTCTGAGGTTGTGGGACCAGGAAATGAAAAATACAGAAGATTCTTGATACTTTTGTGAGGATGATCATGGTATTAAAGATTTCTATCCAAAGGGTCCATTGGGCTTTTTCCTAATAGGCTAGCAATCTGTCATATTTCCTGCTCTTCGTTATACCTAGTCTGCTAGCTAAGCCACTCACAGATTGCTTAGCAAGGGTGTGGTGCTTCCAGAACTTGTCAACATTTAATCAAAGCAGCTAGGGATAATCTGGTCTTGAATGAACCATGGAGTACATTGTGCCGAAAAATCCCTGGGTTTGAAATCAAATGCATCATGATCGGAATCGAGCTCACTAACAAGCAACTGAGAACACCTTTAACTCCCATGAACCTCAGTTGTCCAATCTATAAATAAGATTCCCCACTTTTCTCTTGCAGAGTTAACACATGTTTTAAGACCAAAAACTGGATATGGAAATTACAAAGCTCAGTTTTGCTGTGCACTGGGAACTCAGCAAGTGGTTCTCTTTCCTGGATTCTCCCTACACTAAGGAAGGAAGCAGGGAGAAGATGAGGGTCAGGGAGATTGAGGACTGGGGACTGAAATCATTGGAAGCTACAGCCTTGACTCCTGAGCACATTCTGCACTTCACAACATAGTTCAAAGCAATTATTCTCTAATGAGGTTCATCATTAAAATCCTTTGGAAGTGGGCCTGGACCCCAAGCTCACATGCTGGCCTAAGATGAGCCTCCAATTCAGACCCTGACTGAGCATTTTGTAATGGAGTCCAGAAATCCATGTTTGTTTGTGATATGGAGGCTCTTAACTTAGGCCATATGACAAGAGGAGACTGTACAGCTCCCAAAAATCATGTTCGTGCAATAAATATTTTGGGATGAGCAAAACAGAAGTACATGAGTAAGGGTCCTAAAACTTACCTCAGAAGCTAGTGATTGCTAGCGTTGGGTTGAATAATGTGATTTGGGCCCAAAAAGTAAAATTTCCAGACACACTGCACAGAGATGCTTCAAGCATTATACGATTACAATGTGTCATAATAGTCCAGGGGGTGGAGATTATGAGCAGGAGAATGCTCCTGTTTGAATGCTTGTGTCCCTTCATGTTGAACTTTATTCTCCGATACAACAATAAGAGTTAAGTTGGATGGTGGTGGTGCACACCTTTTCTCCCAGCACTCACAAGGCAGAAGCAAGCAGATCTCTGTGAGTTCGTAGTCAACTTGGTCTACAGAGCTAGTTCCAGGACAGTTAGGGCTACACAAAGAAATCATGTCTCAAACAACCAAAACCAAAACCGAACCAACCAAAAAAGTTAGGCCATGAGGCAGTTAAGTGATGAAGACTCTTTTCCTGTCATGGATAACAGAAGGGTTAGAGGGAATGATGTAGGCTCTTTCGCTCTTTCGCTCTTCTGCTTGCTCAACATTCTTCTTCAGAACATAGGACACTCGAGGCCTCAGCTCAGAAGTACAGAGCAGCCCCAACCAGACACTGTACCATCGAGTGCCTAGACCTTGGGATTTTCTGGTCTCCCGAACTGTTTAAAATGTTTCTCCATTGTCCATAAGTAATCTAGTTGAGGATATTTTGTTTCAGCAGCTCAAACAAACAGTGGAATGAACTCAGGAAAAACCACTGAAATGTTGGAGCGTAATAGGAGGAAGGACTCGTAGGCTACAGGGAACACTTCATCATTTTCATTAAAACTACTCGTAGAGGTTGCCAAGGTCCCTGCCCTGTGCTGTGGGGAAATGAGGAGGTAGAGGCTGGAGAACCTTAGCTCCTTCTGGGTTTAGACGTCTCGTCTACCAAAAGGCTGCTTTATGACGGCGTCACTCAATGGCTTCTCTCCTCCGGAGCCCTGCTGAGGTCAAGCAGGGAGGCTCCACACATCTCTGGACACTTCTAACACGTGCCCCAATGAGGATCCGATCCTCAAGTGCGCTCAGAGGAATTTATGAGCCTAACTGTTGAGCGAAATAAGGGCCTACCATCAGCGAAGTTTGAGACCGGCAAGACACTCAGTAAAGACGAAGAGGTTTCTTCAGGTATTTCTCCACACCTCAGGTCTCTAAACAAACTACTGTGTATTGTGAGTCTGGAGATAGACAGTTTTCTCCCCAAAATTTCTGACCACAGTCCTTGCATTAAATGTCTGTCTGTCTGTCTCTCTCTGTCTGTCCATCCGTTTCCCCACTCCCCCCCCTCACACACACACACACACACACACACACACACACATATGCACGCACGCACACATGCGTGCACGCACTCACGCACACAGTGCTAGAGTCAAACCCAGGGCCTCAGATACATAAAACACATGCTTTGTCACTGATGCATCTCTCCAGCCCCTCTTGGCTTTGAAGTGATAGCTCAGACAGGCATAAAGGGAACTTACTGGCTCAGAGAGCCATAAAGCCCAGGCTTTGTTGAGTCCAGAGGTCTCCAATGATGTCACCACTGTTTGTCTCCCTCCATCTCTTGGCTCAGCTTTCCTCGGGGCTGGCTTCGTCTTCACAGTCTTTCTCCATGTGGTGGTCCTTGGCAGCTCTAGGTCCTGCATCCCTGCTCTCCGCTATAAATTTCACTGTGGAAAAATCTTCGCTGGAGAGCTGAGCTTATCTTAAGTGAATCATGTTTGAATTTAGAAGTGTTTAAAATCCTAAATAATTAAGTTAAGATGATAGAAATACAAAACATAAGTTCTGAATACCCTGCGTTTTGTATTAAAGCCTTCTTAATGGCAGTCTACGGTATTGATGCACGCTGGTTTAAGATGGAATGCAATTGCCATTGGAAGCTGTTCTTCGGAAAGACCCACATACATGGGAACTCAACTGCTTTCCAATTCTCTGACATTCCTCTCACCCCAAACTCGTGCTTTTATAATGTACTGTGTTTTTTTTTTTTAAATTGCTTCCAATGTCTTTAAGTTAATGAAATACGCTATCAACATACTGAAGTGAGCCTGTGACTCATACTGTCAATTAATATACTACTTAAGATGAATTCTTGTATGGGCGAATGTGTTGTATGTCTATTTGTTTGTGTGTGTGCAGACGTGAATGCGTATATGTTCATGAGTGTGTGTGGAGCCCAGAGGTCAGTACCAGGTGTCTTTCTTAATGGCTACCGGCTTATTTTTGAAATAGTCTCTCACTTAACTTGGAACATGATGATTTGGCTAGATTGGCCAGTTCCCATCAGGGATCCTCCTGTCTCAGCCTCCTCAGCATTGTGATGACAGGCATAGGCGGCTCTGCATGGCTTTTATGTGGCTTCTGGGGATCTGAATTTAAGTCTTCATGATTGCATTAGAAGCTCTTTATCACTAAACCATCCCCTGACCCTAAAATGGAATCTTAAAATTCTTCGTCGATTACTGCCCATTACTTCTGTTCATAGGTTTATTTTAAGGTATTATTTTGTTAGAAAACCATGGAGAGCACATCCATTTAATTTTTTATTAAGATTTCACCTTTTGAACTTATGGCTAGATGCTGAACATATTTGACAGTGAATCACAGGATTCTTCATCGGGGTTCCAAATTGCTTCTGAGTCATCCCCATCACCAAAATGGTAAGAACTGCCGAGCAGCCAGTATGAAAGGGATTTCGTGTAATTGGTCAGCTGGTCATCATTTCCTTGTTCAAAACAGGAATGGTAATGACTTTACATGTGGGATATTTGGGGGAGGGGTCCATTTTTCTAACCCAAGGAAATGATTACAGTAAGTTAGAGACTTAGTTCCGTGGAGAAGGTTCGTGTCTCTTCCCACATATTGCTCTGTCTTGATGACAAAGTAGGAAGAAAGCCACATAACAGTGAAGTCATTAGTGATATATTTTTTCTCTCGGAGTACTTAGTATTCACCAGTAATAATATCTTGAGAGATTTCACGAGACTGTAACACAGTGGTTTTTCAACCTTTCTAAATCTGCGACCCTTTAACATAGTTTCTCATGTTGTGGTGACCCCCACGCCCACCTTAAAATTATTTTGTGGCTACTTTATAACTGTAATTTTGCTGCTGTTACTAATTGTAATGTAAGTATCTGATATGCAGGATATCTGATATGAGACCCCGGTGGGGTTGCGACCCTCAGGTTGAGAACCACTGCTTTAACAGCTTCTGAATCGTTACAAGGAGATCATACGGTGTGTAACTGAAACAACTGAGTACTGTTACTGCCTTCATTGCTGAAACTACTTATCTTCATGAAATGCGGAAGTGGACCTTCTTTGAATTATTTGATCAAACAGAATACTCTGCAAGATGATGATGGACTGAATAAAACAGATCTCTTTGACTCAATCCTTTCTGAATAAAAACACTTAAGTTCCTTTCCCATAAAAGACCCTTTTGGGTAGCAGCTACCATTAATTTCCAACAGCTCTATTCAGGTCATGCCATTTAATCTTCATGATAATGGTATAAAAGAAATAGGATTTTTTTTAATCATTGCTCTTACAAAGAGAAATTGAGACATAAGGATGTCAACTGACTAATTCTTCCAAGCTCATAAATGGCAAGAACTGGCTAGGCAATCCAACCGAGAACCAGTATACTTGGCTATAGATTAATTGCCAGTATTGCCTAAAGCACGCTCATCAATGGAACTTTCGAATTTGCCTCCAATGTAAAAGAGCGTGCACATGTAAAGTGCACGCACATGCACATGCGTGCTCGAGCGCAATTGGATGATGCCGCAGCACATTTTGGTTGTTGCATGCCTGTTGTTCTCCTGACTTGGGTTACAAAGACTTTAACAAAGCTCCCATAAATGAGAGACCAAGGAAATAAGAATCTCATATTTGTACTGTTCCACTAATAAGCTTAATAACAATAATCCACAAACATCTGCAATCATAAAATAAAAACTTCATTACCATTTCAATGCAGTCACCACAAATCCTCAGGTTAGCCAGTGCGCCAGCTGTGTTCTGGTGCTTCACAGCACAAAACAGCAATTCATTCCAAATTACCACTCTCTGTTAGCGACTCTTGCTCCTTGGCATCCTTCCCATACACTCCTGCTGTTCCGATCTATTGTTTCTCCTCCCTAGAAGCTTTTTAGTTCTTGGGAAAGCTTGAAGGATTGTCTTGTGAAAAGCTAGGCTAATCTAGCTGCTGATAGCCCACTATTTGTCTTCCTCCAGCATTTTGGATATTCTCAACTTTTCTTTTTTCCTTTACCCATCGGCATTTCACAAACAATTCTGGAAGGTATTTAGAACACCTCGCCGGCTTGTGAAATGTACCAATCCAAGATGCAGATAACGAGCTTCCTTCTCTCCGTAGGAGCCCTGGATTTGAGAAAACCCCCTCTCCATCCTTCCTGCCATGGGCCTCTAAAGCATCAAATTCCATATCAAATTACAGAGAGCTTCCTTCTGAGAGTTTATGGCCTTGGAACAGCAGGTTGAAAACCAGATTTGGGGGGAAATGAAGGATGGTCTTTGACTCAGATGTAACATATATACCAGCTCATAGAAACTTTATACCACTTAAGAGTTCTGCTTAATAGGCAGTTTATTTTTATGCTGCAAAAATACTTATCTATTCTCTTTCATCTGGAGCTTAAACTTTTTGCAATCCTGCGTACAAATGAAGAGTAGGAATGAAAGCATATTTGATCTTAGTTTTACTGACATGTAAGATTCCGGGAAAACATTGTCCTTTGAATTAACTCCTTCGGTGCAGAGAATAAGCAAGAAATTTATTTCTTCTGAGGATATGGAGCCCCAATAAGTCTCAAGGTCATAAGCTCTCATTCTCATAACAGGTCATTAAAATGTTTTGTTTTGGTTTTTTTTTTTTTTTTTGTAACCCTTTCTGTTACAAATCAAGGGTTAATTTACATATTTGACAATTTTTTTTTTTTCATCAGGAAGTATAGACAAGTTGACTGCTTGTAAAACATAAAAGCCAAGGGTATGCTATTGTATTTTTGGCCCTCTTTCTTTACCAATAGTGTTAGACAGCTCTTGTTTTGGCAGGTGGTAAACTGTGTGGTGTGGGTTCAAGTTCGAAAGACAACATGCCGCCTGTTCCCATAGTTTATCCACAGATGCGCCTATTATGGGTTGTAGCAGAGTAATCTCTATAGTTAGACTGTGGATGGACGCAGGCATTCTTCAGCACTACAGTCATCTCAGTGGGCTTGGCTGGCCAAATTGTAGCATCTGAAATGCTTATTTTTAGGCGATCCCTCTGAGTAAGTTGTGGTCATTTTGGGGACATCTTTAAGAATCCCGTTACTCATTAGATGACAGATTTTCACGATGCACGTGAACTCCCAGAAATAAGGTTCGTGCTAAAGAGCTGAAGGGGATAATTTCGAATTTACTATATGAAACCTTACATTGTCATCATCCCCAAATACGACCTTGAACGTACCACTGTCAATTTGCCATTTTCCCGTGGATTTTTTTTTTTTTTTTTTGCAACTGACTAGATTCAACAAATGTCACTCATAAAAGGGAAGGGCACATCTTAGGATGCTGAGCACCAGCTGTGCATGCTTGCACCAGCGTCAGTATCATTTGAGACATGGATTCTGGGAGGAAGGAAAAATCGAATAAAGAATGAAACCCAGATGTAATGACTCTGTCCTTTTACAGGGCCTGACATTCACCATTTGTGGGTATAGGGTAGAAATGATAAGTTCTTTAAGATGCTGGTTGCTGTCTCTTGGAAGCCTGCTCTTTTCTAGTGAGAGACAGAAAGGAAGTGGATCCAGAGGGGAGGGGTGGTGTGGGGAGGAACTGGGAGGGGAAACTGTAACCAGGATATGAGAAAAGAATCTGTTTTCAATAAAAGGGAAAAATATGAATAGTAATAATTAAAACATTATTATTTTTACTATTATAATAAAATATAACAATAAACATGAAAATATAATGTTATATAATATATTAAATGTATTAAAAATAAAAATATAGTAAAATAAAATATAATAATAAAATTTTTAAATTACTTTTTACTATTGTAATTAGAATAGTAATAATTCAAGTAATAGCTTCTTACTTGAAACAAGCTCTCTGTCAAAAGTTTTCACACTATATATGCACACACACAAAGATTCATTTGTGTTTAGAAAATACCTGTATACTTGATATATATTAAAAACCTGTGCCTGGCGGTAGTGGCGCACGCCTTTAATCCCACCACTCGGGAGGCAGAGGCAGGTGGATCTCTATGCGTTCAAGGCCAGCCTGGTCTACAGAGCTAGTTTCAGGACAGCCAGTTCTGTTATACAGAGAAACCCTGTCTTGAAAAACCCAAACCAAACCAAACCAAAATAAAACAAAAGCCAACCAACCAAACAAACCTATAAAGACATGGCGTTATTTTCTACAGTGTATAGTGAATCAACCAAATACAATCTCTATTACCTAGGAATACACAATTTAATTCAAAGGTCTGGATACGGTTAGGCAAGCAAGTGCAGGGGAGACAGCTAATATTTTTGAAGAAAACCTTGATTAAAAAAACACAAATAATGTTGATGTTTTATAGAAGAGATAGTCAGGCTCATACTTCTTGTTTTAAGGGTTACATTGGACAGGTCTTTCTACAGTTTGGTATTTATTACTTTTTGACTTTTCTCTCTTCATATGTGTGTGTCCTTACAAATAAATCCAGAACATTGCACATGTTAGGCCAGCGTTCTACCACAGACCTATAACATAAGCAGCATCTCCTGCCAGCCCCTTTAAAAATTTTGAGATTATAATTTAAATACAGTGCTTCTGTCCTCCCTAATATATGGAAATATAACCTGTCTGGTCCATATAATGATACCTGTACGTATGTGTTTAGAGTTGACTGTTGGGCTGAGGATTACCAGTTGATGTGCTCTTCGGTGGGGAAGGCCAGTTCTCCCAATCTCAGCTCTCCTCCTCAGTTGGCTGTGGTTCTTTTTGTATGGTTGAGGCCTTGTGGGCTTTCTGTCATCCAGTGTGGTATGTTCCCTGGTGTCATCCTTGTTGAGTTCGTACTTGGGTGGTCATGTTGGGGAGAGTTTATGGTTATAGCTTCTGATATTACTAAGAGACACAATCTCACAGCAATCTCCCTGAACCTCTGGCTGTTACATTTGTTCTGCCCCTCTTCTGCCACCTTAGGTGTGGGAGTGTTGTGTGGTTGTGGCCACTGGGACTGGGCTCCACAGCTCTGCCTTTTGATTGGTTGTGTTTTTCTGTGGTGGTCTCTGTCTGTGGCAAAGAGAACTTTCCTTGAAGGGGGGTGAGGACTGCACTTATCTGTGACATAAGGACAATTTTGTTTATAGATTGTTGTTAGGGATTATGCTGGTTTAGTAGATTAGTGGTTGTAGATTCTCCTCCAATAACCATGACTTCTAAGATGTTTTTTGAGACTAAGTCCCAGACTAGCCTCCAAATTACAATCTTCCTGCTTCACTTTCTTCTGTTCTGAGATTATAGGCATATACTACCATGCTGGACACTTCACAAGCAATTTAGACTTACATCCTTAAAACTGACAACGAAGTTTTTTCTGAACACTTTTCACGATGACTTCTGGATGAGTAGATTTTTTTAGAGTGTTCTTATTGAACAAAGGACAGATATGTGTGTCGTAGCACCATTGAAATGCCTTTAGGTTGCTAACAATGATTTATTCCAATCTGAAGGTCTTTCTCAACTTCCCTGCAGTACAGAGACAGACTAAATTCATCATTATTATAAAAAAAAAAGATGTGTAAAAGTGCCAAAAACAATTTGGAAATTGGGGATGAAGGCAGAACTGGAAATGGGGGGCCATAAGAAGAGGATAATGAAAACTAGTAAGGTTAAATTCAGCTTATTGAAATATTTCAACAAAATGAGTCTGATCATTCATGCCTTTGGGGGGAAACTGCCACACCATTCTGGATAGAATTCCTATTTTTGAAAACTGAAAATTTGCTAAAGTACTAGATGCGTCCAAAATTAGCTTGTAAAATGCTTGTAATAAGTAGCATCTCCAGATCACGGCCCAATGGCATTTCGTGTGGATATTCAGTGAAAAAATACCTTACAGAGGTTCAAGTACAATTATGAAAATGTCTTCCATTTATTCAGCATTCTATTACCATCTTTTGCAAATTTAATATCGTACTGAGCTGTTATGAGCCAAAGCATAGTATATTCTTGTGTCTGGCAAGGACACTCAGCTTCTGTACGTGAGAACCAAGGAAGGCTGTCCTAAAATATAGTATGTGAGATTCTTTTGAAGAGCAACACCTCGGTGATGCCATGATCGATCACTAGCCTCACAATTTATCTCATGAGATGAAAGAAGAACTGAAGGACGTGCCTGTGGCATCTGAACCCTATCTAGTAATGATTAAATGAAACTGTATGGGTTTTAGAAAAAGAGAAAAGCAAGAAACAGGAACAGCAACAACAGAATAGTCTAGAAAAAACAAGAACAAAATCACAGCAGACAAAGCCTTCTAGTACAGTGTGTAGCACATAGTAGGTGCTCACAAAATGTCATTTTGTTTCCGGATATATTTTTCCTTTGGCCTGGAATTTAAAAACAGTCCTCTTCCTCTGCTGGGATCACAGGTGTGTGCTTCCACACCTGGTTGTTTCTTGACATTAAAAAAACCATCTTTTTTAGTAAACTGATTTGTTGATTGATTGGCTGATGGATCAATTGATGTGTGCGTGCGTGCGTGCGTGTGTGTATGTGTGTGTGTGTAGGTCAAAGGCTAACTTACAAAACTCCATTCTTAGAACTTGGGCTGTCAGCCTTGACGGGAAGTACCTTTACCCATTGAACCATCTCGTATCCTGACATTTAATGGGGACAGGAGGGTGAGATGAAGAGTGATTAAAAGGCATCCAAGAGAAGACTGTGTTTTTCTGGGATCTCTCTGTTGAGGAGGAAATAGCATTGACCTATCTGCATTCTTATAGAGCCCTAGGTAAAGCACGCTACAGGCTTCCAGCACCACCAGATGCACGTTCCACCACAACCCGCCTAACTTAGTATGTTGGGAAAGCAAAGCCTGCCTTCTCCAATGGAAACCGAATCTCTCATTGCTTTAAAAATCATTTTGAGCCGGCTATGGTGGTGCACACTTTTAATCCCAGCACTTGAGAGGCAGAGGCAGGCGGATCTCTGTGAGTTCAAGGCCAGCCTGGGCTACAGAGTGAGTTCCAGGACAGCCAGGGCTACACAGAGAAACCCTGTCTTGAAAAACAAAACAAAACCAAAAAAACAAGCAAAAATCATTTTGTTTATTTGTTTATTGTTGTTGTTGTTGTTGTTTTTTTTAAAGCACTAGGGATCCAATACAGGGCCTCACACATGCTAAGCAAGTGCTCTGTCGCTGATTTTCACCCCAAACCCTGTTTTATTAAAATACAGCTAAAGTGTGAAACAAATGAATGGTGATTTTAAAGACCATCTTTAAATTAAATACTTCACTAGAAAGAATCAATGAGTTGAGTTCTCACCCACCCCCTACAATTATACCCAACAGTGAATAGATTCGCACTCTCCCAACCCCCCAACAATTATACCTGAGTGACCTGCTGCGCCCTTCGTTTGACAGGATCTGTTGGAAAATTATTTGGGCTATTTTTAACATTTATAGAGTTCAAGGTAAATCCCAAACAGGGCTATAAACCACAGGAATTTGCAAGCCTGTATGGCCCCGGATCTTTTAAATGACTCCAAGGAGTTACAGGCCTCCTTGAAATCAGATCTGACTTGAGTAATTTGAAAAATTCTCAGTCTCTTCCTGCCTTGAAGAAAATCCGGAAGCGATGAGTCAGTTTCTCCGGTTCCTATTGAGTGTTGTTAGGATTCTGCCACTCCTCCAGCTGCATGACTGCACATGCGCAGTTCAGTAGCCAAGTAGGGGGCCTTACGTCTTACGTGTGCGCAGCTTGGTCACGCAATCTGCGCATGCGTGACATAGCTCCATAAGCCTACCTGCGCATGTGCAGGGAAATCCTTAAAAAGCCAGTCACAGACTGGACTCCTCCCCTCCCTTCTGCTCTTTCCTTCTCCCTTCTCCTCACATGTCTTTTCAACAGGCCGGGCCACTCTCTCTTCGCGCCCCCCCCCCCACACACACACAAACACACACTAAAGCTCTGATACTGGGTTTTGTCATGCCTTGCGACCTTTCTCAAACGGTAACAAGCGCCTCATTTAAACCAACATCGAGAGCAAGTCAACTGAGAGAAGGCACTTCATAAACAGCAATGAAATTACTTCCCTAATAATAAAACCTTCAGTGGTGTTTCCTCTACTGATATGATAGAATCTCGTGGTATGAAGCCTTATGGGAAAGGCCAGAGTTTATGCCACAAAATATTTGGTCAGTAGCAGCATGTGACGGAAGTGATGCTGTGTATTGACATCTGCAGATTTAATGTCACACGGAGCTGATACAATAAGCCAAAAAAATAACGTATCTCATGAGAAGCCCCAATAATATGGAAAGACCACATAAAGGAGGACTCGGTCCTTCAGTTGGTGAGCCCTGGGTAAGCTTCCTTTAACATGAGTGTGCACCATTTTGCATTTTAGTCCAGCTTGGCTTCTGAGAGAATACAGACTCAGATACAGGATGTGGAGTAAGGACTGACTAGCTAAGGCCAGTTAATGTTTGGTATCATTAGGAACAAATAAATAATTGTGGTTTTTCTATGTCACTAAATTTGGGAGTAGCAGGTCACACATCAAAATTCAGAGAAATTAAGCCCAATGACTCATATTTCTAAGGTTTATCTGACTCTCTACACCCAACTGTGACTCTATACACTCACATACCCACATGTGTTTGTTTGTTTTTGGTTTTCCTTAATTGTTGGAATGAATAAGGGTTAAACCTGAAACTATACCAGCAAAAGTCCTAAGTACACTCAAATAACTTGAAAAATGTGATATTCAAAAGTTGTGATGACAATGATTGGTATTAGAAAGAACTGAAGAGAGAGAAAGAGAGAGAGAGAGAGAGAGAGAGAGAGAGAGAGAGAGAGAGAGAGA
>CABHPP010000967.1:55845-72570 GCA_902168425.1 Peromyscus attwateri
AGAGAGAGAGAGAGAGAGAGAGAGAGAGAGAGAGAGAGAGAGAGAGAAAGCATGTGTGTGTGTGTGTGTGTGTGTGTGTGTGTGTGTGTGTGTGTGGCAGGGTTGTATTGGATTCATCTGGTCACTGCATCATGCCAGGGCACCCTAGGGGAAGTTCTTGGACTTCAAAATTCTGCCCAGATTCTTTGAGTTGCACGAGAAAGCTTCGTTCTTTTATTATTTTCATATTGAATTAGAAGCTCTTTTACATAAATATAATTTTCTTCAGCATCTGTTGATTTTTTTGGACCATGAAATTTAGCAGGAAATTAAAAGCATGAAGATTTGCATAGCATAATGCTGAGTTATGCAAGTTTGAAATAAGTCTTTATCTAATTCTGTCACAGAAATCTGTTTTTTAGAAGCATAAGGCCTGACAAGCTCACATTACTCATATTCGCATTTGTGAATGCCACCTCATTCTCCTCCCGAGATGATTTTATTGCTCACCAGTTTGAACAGCCAGTAGAAAATGCATTTGCCAACTGCCTCGGTCAGCTGCCAGTTGCTTTGGGGCTGCTTGGCCTGCCCTGTCTCTTCTGCGGAGGACAGCTTGCCAAGGAAGTAGCAGGAGTGAGGAGAGAGTCAAGGTCAGAAGATGATAGACATGGCATTAACCGTGGTGGGAATCAGCACAGTCTATCTTGGGATACATTAATGGGGTACAAGGCTGAGCATTTAACCAGAATCATTCAGAAAAGTTGGATTTTTGTACTCCATCTTCTGTCTGTCTTCTGATAAGGCAGTTGTCGTATTCCAAGAGAAAGAACTTGCATGGAAAGCTGGCGAGGTTGTTGCTTTTTTCTAACTACTAACCAGAGAAAAGGGCGAGTTCTCACTTAGGAGTGTAGGCCTTTGGTCTCTTGTTATGTCAAGGATACTGCTGCTAAATTACCATATTAAGAAAGGGCCGCCGGTAAGAAAGGGACATAAGAAGTGCTAAGGGTAAGTAAGAAGACAGACAGCATGGGTGGAGAGAAAAATCAGGTTTTGGAAACTCTGCAATGATTGCTTGCGGTAAATAATGAAGTAATATGAAATTTTTAAATACTGTCTACCGTCAACCCTTTGAGAAAGGAAGGGAAAGTAAAAGCATCACAAAAATCACTGGATTAAGAATCAGAAGCCTGCAGCATAGACCAGCTAACTCACTGAGAGCCTGTAGGAAGTTATTTCATATGGAAGTATCATTGGGTAAATCGAATGGCTGGTATAATTGAGGGCTTCTGATGCACCAGCAATCAGTTGTCCACTTCTGGTCTATGGTGATATATTGTGCACCCTAATATATTGTGCACCCCAATAAAGCTTATCTGAGAGATCAGAGGAATAGGACAAGCCATAGCCAACCTCACCTTACTGACTCCTCAGCTTCCAAAGAGAGCTACTTCCTGTATACCCACACCTACATGCCTTTCTGCTCTGTATCTCACTTCCTCTCTCTGCCCAGCTACATCACTTCCTGTCTGTCTGTGCAGACCTCCAGACCTCCATGGTTAGTGCTGGGATTAAAGGCATGTGCCACCATGCCTGGCTCTGTTCCCAGTGTAGCCTTGAACTCATAGAGATTTAGATGGATCTCTGTCTCCTAAATGCCTGGATTAAAGGCATGTGTTACCATTGCCTGACTTCTATGTTTAATAGAGTGGTTGGCTTTTTCTCCTGATCCTCACATAAGCTTTATTAGGGTGCACAATATATTGGGGGACACAATCTATCACCACACTAGTTAGTAAGCTGTTTCATGGCTCCCCAACTCTATTCATATTGGAAGCAGAGCCCTATCCTGGCTTTTGGAGTTTTCTTACATCTAAGATTTTACCTAGCTGTGACTCTATGCTTCTTTTTAGTCTTAAATGTAGGAACCAGAGTTTATTTTTATGCTGTTTTTCATCTCTAAAAATGTCTTAGAAACCTCTTTTTTCTGGGGTGTTTGGCCTTAGAAACAGGGGTATAATTCTTGCTTTCACTCTGAACCCAATTATCGAGAAAAGAGAACTTGTGTATAGTGATTTTGAACCATTCATTATGACTCAAAATGAATGAGAGCATTTCATAAGAATAGGTACACAATGAGAGTTTCCCTCAATTGGAGCACGGCAGTAGAGACTTGAATTCTGCCTCTGGGTGCTCCTGTGAAGCGACCCATTTCAGAATCGAGGAACTGAACTTTTGCTAAAAGGCATGGATGTCTGTAGGCAGAGACGCTGGTAGCTCAGAGTACTTGAATAGATCCTCAAGACAGAGGAGAGTAGACACAAGCGACAACTATTTTTATAAAGACCAAGAAATGAATCACCCTACAGAGGTCACAGTGTAAGTCTTAACTGCTATCTGTCCTCTGAGAGGCCTAATGTGTTATTTTAAAAATGATAAGTGGTGCTGGTTACCATGTGGACAGGTCACGAACCATGGCAAAACCCAGTATCAGAGCTTTATTAGGAGGAGAGGGGCGGACAAAAGAACCAAGCCTGAGGAAGAAGTACGTGCAGAGAGCAGAGCAGAGAGAGGTGTGGGGGGGGGAGAAAAGAAAAAGGAGGAGTCTATGTCCAGCTTTTTAAGGATTCCCGTGAACACATGCAGGTGGACTTATGGAGCTACACCACCCATGCGCTGATTGCGTGACCATGCTGCATGCAAGTAATCACCAGCGTGCACTGGTGATGTAAGACGCAAGACCCCTTAATTAGCTGCAGAACTGCGCATGTGTGGCCATGCAGCTGGAGTGGGGCAGCAGAATCCTAACAAACTGTGTTTTACTTTTTTCTTTTCAAATACCATACGGAAGTGTTCTGGGATGTATATGACAGTAGAATCAGTTTTGTTTTTTAGGGATGGATGGATATACTTTGGCCATAGATTCCCTTTTGTTTTTGTGTTTCACAAATATCAGGAGTCTTGATCATATGTAGTTTTGATTAGTCATTAACGTACCTTCTAATCATCAGCACTTTTATTGCACCTCTAATAAGGGTTATACTATATACATATAGAAAGTATATACCAAGCATGGTGCTAAGAATCAACACATGGTAACTCACGAAATGATTGATTCTACGCTATAGTGCCATCTCACACAGAGGACCATTTGATCTTCAGGTCAGTGGTCAAACACCAGTGGGTAAATTTCTGGGCTGAAGGGGTTCACCGATGTCCTGATTTTGACAGGTTGAACATTTAGCCCCCTTCTTTCTCGATACCCATTTCTTGGCTAAGACCAAGTCCCACTTAAAAGCTTTGTTTAAATACTACTTTCTCAGAGAAGTATCCATTTCTCAAGGGCCTGGGCCTGTGTTCTTCAGCTATGAGCTCTTAATACTATCTCTTATAGTGAAGCCATCTCTACCTCTAATAAATTGTGCTCTTTGAATAAAAAGTCCTCATCTCAAGCCAGGTGTGGCAGCAAATGCCTGTAATCCCAACACTTTGGAAACTGGGGCTGGAGAGGTATGAGTTGGAGGCCAGCTTAGTCTACAAGGTGAGATCCTGTCCCGTGAACAAGCACTCCTCCCTCAATCTTGACACTTCTGGTGAAAGGGGGTGTGTGTGTGTGTGTGTGTGTGTGTGTGTGTGTGTGTGTGTGTGTCTAGATAAGGCCAACTTTACTCTTGATCAAGAGGGTGTGCTCGGAAGAGCTAACACTCAGAGACAGGGATATACACTTGGTTTTTGTTCTAATTCAGATGCTGACCGTTCCCCCCCCTCCCCCCCCAGCATTGGCTGGAGTCCAGCCTCACAGTCTTATTCAGTTGCCGTACAGGAAATGGAGGAAGGGGAAAGGATCATTGTTCCTAGCTATCAAATTCCTGGAAAGTAGCAGGGGGGCCTTTATGTAAACAAAGCCTTTACCAGTGTGGGGGATCAAAATATTTGCATAAAAGCCTTACAAGGTGGTGTGTGTGGGAAATACAAAGATTTGAATTCCTTGTCATAAACACAAGTTGTATAGTATTTAATAGAAAAAAAACCCTCATATATATATATATGTAATATTTCTTACAAATCCCTCCTCTTGGTTTTAAATAGTCTTTTCTTTAAACTCTTCGTGTTTTGGCCTCTCTCTTTCTGTCCTATCTTGGGGTAAGGAAGTACAGTAGGAAGGGAGTACCTGTACCAGTTGACTCAGTACAAAGAATTAATTATCCCATCTAGCCTGTCAGTAGTTTGAAGTAAACCTGCCTTCCTAGGTACGATCCTTTGGCCAGGAGATTGACCTGACCCCACTGGAATAGTAGGCTTGTACTCAGACTGGCGATTTAGCTTCTCTTGAGCAGAAGGAATTTCCTTTCAACAGGCCTTCCTTGCTATTTCAATCCTACTTTAATTCTGCCTCCCTAAGCGGGTAACCCTACCCTAATTTGGGAACTACATCAGAGATCAATGCTCCCCCAACACCTTTGTTATCTTCGGCCTCTGGCCAGGATGAAGCTGCCGAGAGTCCCAAGGCCATTTCTGGCTTTTGGTCAAGAAAGAAACTGAATAATTTTCTTTACCCCGAAGCACCTTGCTGATTGCTACTGTTATGCCCAGATTGCAGGGACCCCCCAAAAGACCACCACAGAGACTAAATCCCCATATGTAAAAGCAAAGAGCATTTTATTTTCAAGCTTAGAGCTTGGACTCTTTGTCTGATGCAGCGGTGAGAGCAGAGAGCCCAGAGCCCAGGGAGGGCAGAGCCCAGGCATTTTTTTTTTTTTTTTTTATCATAGCAGAGGTTGGGGTGAGGGGATTTCCAGGGTTCAGGGCCCTGATTGGCTGACATTTGTCTGGGGGTATAGGGAATGCTTGGAATGTCGGGTATTTCCTCTTAGATGCAGGCCCCACTGGGTGGGGTCAGCTTATGGCTTTTCTTAGGTCCAGGTGTTACCTGCCAGAAGCTGTGTCTGGGCCTCTAAGCCTGTCATGGCAGCTGTGTGGTCAAGCTGCACCCCCCCCCCTGTTTTTATCATCCCTTCTCCCCCTGAAGAGGTAATCCTAACTGCCATTATGGGATTGGAGTGAAGGCTGATGTGGCTTCTTACAGCTGAATTTGGGGTATTAGATGAAACAGTTTTGGAGTCCCTCTAAAAGACACCAACTGTTAGATACAAGGAGGAAAGCAAGTCCCTGACTTGTACCTGGATAGAGATTTTAAATTGTCCAAGTCAAAGTCCTTTTAGAATCTCTTCATGGGCTCACAAGACCCTCCATCTGTTGGGCTCGTTATTTTTGTTTAGTCTCTATTATTGGTCTCCAGAGTGATGAACCCACAATCTGCCTTTTGGTGGCTGTTGGATCGGCTAAAAGTAAACATAATGCCCTTCCCATACGGCTTCTAGACAGAGAAAGGAGATATTTAGCCATCATTACATTTTGATTTTAAAACACTAGTGGGCTTGTCACTCTTGGCTGTAGCCAGATGCTGCTGTGAGCCAAAGTCTGACTGTTAGCATTCAGGCATTACGCTGGCCTGCCCTTGGGACCTGGCAAAACAGGTCATCAGCTATAGCCACTTCCTTTGCACACGTGTTTGCTAGCATTCGGGCATCATGCTGGCCTGGTCAGGGTCCTCAGCTGCAGCCACTAAGAACATCCCCTATGTGCATGTGCTTGGCAGTCTTCAGGCACATACGCTGGCCAGCTTAGGGTCCTACGGCCACTACATCGCTATGTAGTCCCAGTGCGCAAACTCTATGTCACCTTTTAAAAAGTAAGCTCTGCCAGGCCCACCTGTGTCCCCTTTTCTCCCCTACTCCTCTAATAAAACTTGCACTTGAGTTTGTTGCGTGGTGTGACTTTCTCACCGTAAATTGCAACACTGAAGTCTTCTATCTGGGTAACATTAAAACAAACAACAACAACAACAACTCCTCCCCAAAACCAAGAATCAAATAGTGAGATATTGCTGTCTAAATAACATCGCATGTAGACTTACGTCTATAGTTTGGGGAGCATAATCTTTTGGACTGTGACCGATCTCCTTAGTCTTGGGTTATACTTTCCTGCTGCGTGTGTAATAACACGCAGGTGGCCTCATTATTGGCTCTTTGTACTGTCTGGGCCAGTTGAGGATCTGGTCCTCAGGGGTCCCTTGGATTCCTCCAGCCTTTCTTTTGCCAGCTGTCCATCTCTGAGAGAATAAGCCAATGCCCCTGACTGCGACTTCCCGTGGAAACACTGAAGAAATCTTTCCTGTGTGTTGTCCCTTTTCTCTTAGACTGGACGCTGGTTCAAATTCATTAAGTGGGGTCTTCACGGCCTCCTTTAATTAACAGGACATTTCAAGAGATGGCCCACAGTCCCCTGGGACCTCGCTGACCTCGGAGGGCAGGGGAGAAAATACCCTCCCTTTAAATCTCCCTAATCACATTAATATTCCGTTAAAGTATGATTATTGAACACTCAAGAGACCAGTTACACCAGTCTGGTGCTTTTAACTACTGTACAATATTTTGAAAACCAGACATTTATAAATAATTTTGATGAGATCTATTTTAGCCAGTCCTTATAATTGTTGATCTTTGACCTTAGAAACTTTGACGCAACACATAGCCTCTCTTAAGTGTCTTCCTTGGCGTACCTTAAATAACTTACTCGACCTTCATAGACATGCATGAGCTTTCTAGACTCCTTTTCCATTACGGACATGTCCAGTCCCCGCCATCTTACCTAAATCCCTCCGTACTAAAACAATTTCCATGTTTTCATTCTTCTGATGTTTTCTTTTGTTTACTGGTTTCCTTTCTTAATACCATGAGACATAACATCACTAACAATGAATTTACTGTCTGTTGTGAGGATTTTTTACCTGCTGGGGGGAAGTAAGCAACGTCTATGCCCTTCTCATAAGGTCCAAATATCAAAAAGAGGAATTTCATCAAAAGGTGAACAATTTTTTTTATGGGAGGAGGATGGATCTATATATTTACAACAGTTGCCTTTGATTCTGCATTTTCATTATGATCATAATATAAAATAGATTCTCAATTATGTTGGCAACAAGATGTCATTCAGTAATTATGATGGGCTAATGAGAATCAGAAGAAGCCAGCAAGTACATAGTATATTTATGACAGAGGAAGATCAAATAATATCATCGTTGTTACACAGTGGTGATCCCCAGGTACCTACATGTTCAGAAAAGGTAACTTCCTAGGTAGAGTAGATCTCCTTGGAATCCTTTTCACCAAAAAGAAGGAGTTTTCTTTTAATTGTTTTTTAAAGATATATTTCATGTTAAATTATGCATGTGTGTCTGTGTGTGCATATGTGGATGTGAGTGCCAGAGTCCTTGAAGGCCAGAGGCAGCATATACCCCCTAGAGCTGGAGTGACAAGCCGTGGTGAGCCACTAGACTGGGGGGTGAGAAACTGAAGTGCTTTTAACTGCTGAGTGAGCTCTTCAGACCCTTGATTCCCTGTATTTTTGTATTTGTTTATTTTGAGACAGAGTCTCCTTCTGTAGCATGAGACTGATATTTACTATGTAGCCCAGGATAGCTTCTGATTCCAGTTGACCCTTCAGCTTCACTGTCCTGAGGGTTGGGGCTAGAGGTGTGAGCCCCCATGCTAGCTCAGGACCTGGGTTTCTCTGGTTCACAGCTGTAGCTCGGTAGTCTGTGGTCTGCCCACTCCTCCATATACAATAGGTTCTTAGTAAACCCTTGGTGAATACAGGGAGGCAAAATCTTTTATTAAACTGAGGAACTCTTCTGAGAATCTGTCTCCCCTGTTTGAACCCTTGCAATGAAGGCGCCTTGGTTGGCTGAATTTCACCCCTTCCTGGTAGCCCTGTCCCTCCTCTGAGAAGCTCTCTCCGTAATCCTGACTTGGCTGCCCATCTTTCTCGACTAGTATTAAAAAATTTCTAGCAAAAAAAAAAAATTGAAAAAGGACACACTGGCTTATAAAATGAATCATCTCCAGTTGCCTCTTCATTCCAAACATTTTTTGAGTACTTTGTATTACGATCCAATTTTCCAAAATATTTCTAGCAACTTTCGGGAGCACATCGTGGCGCAAACATGCTTAGAACATTGTATCTGATAAAAACAGAAGGTAATAACAGAGGAGATTTCTTTGACACTAAGTCATTTCAATCCTCAAAGAAGAGATAAGACAAAATAACCTTAATGTCTTTTGAATACATTTATATCGAGATACATCCACAAAATATTTACCAAGGAACAAAATGTTAGGACAGACTTAATAAGAAAAGCCAGGCAATGTTTTAAAGTGAAAAAAAAATTTTTTTTTTGACTAGATTGCAAAAAACAATCTGAGCTGAAATTTTCTTGTGTTGCTACAGAGATAAAATGTAGAGACAAGGTGGATTTATACTATATATGGAAGAAACACCACTTATTTCTAAACTTAGTATCATTTTAGTCTTAATTCTCACAGTTTTTTTTTGTGACATAATGAACACATGGACATTTGTTTTTCAACTAGAAAAGATATACTCATTATGTGGTATTTTGAAAATAATGGAAGTCATTTTATTAGCTAGCTAGTGACTAGACCTTCAACTAGTTGGTTTCTTTGATCTATATTTTAAAATTTGCTTTTGTAGGGCCAGTGACACAGCTCAGTGGGTATAAATGCTTGCCACGAAAGCTTGACTACCTGAATTCAGTCCTGGAAACCAAGGGTGGAAGGAGGGAACTGAATCCAGAGTGGTCCTCTGACCACCGCATCTGTGCCTTGGCACACATACCCACACATGTGCGCACGCACACACAGAAATAATAAATACAATAAATCTGATTTTTTTTTGTAATGCTGGGTCTGTAACCCAGGGCCTTGTGGATGATATGCAAGCACTCTACTCCTGAGCCACTTTCCTGGATCTTAACTGGATGCATTAAAAACTAAGAGTTGGAATCCGTCTCCTACACTTTACATGGAATTAATAATTCTAGCAGGTCTGAATGGCTGCCTCAAAAGGGGCCAGATTGTGAAGTGTACCAAGGAACTCATTTCACTGGATTTTATTATTCAGTTGGGGTATTACATACACAGTTGTTCTCATCTATTTGACATTTGTAAATTTGTTTGGGAGATAATTTCTTTGTAAGATATGTAGACTATAAAGATATTCAAATAAAATTAAAATATCAATGGATTAATACAACAGAAAAAATAATGCATAGAAGGAGTTTTCTCCTAAGATGTGTTATTTCTTTTTCTCTATGAATTAGGTTTGTGACAGATGGGAGATAATATGGGTCAGCTGGGAGTGGGAGGCGGCCATTATAATAAACACCTGCTCTGGAGGGGGTTTCCTCCCTCCCCTTCTAACCATAGTAGTAGAAAAATCAGTTCAAAGAAAAATCTTTCAAAAGAAAAAAAAATAGCCAGAAAAGAAATTCAGGGACAATGGTACTAATCAGTGTAGTTTTTATGTGGTTCAAAGACTACCTACATCACAGCTGTGGGGTAGGAGCGCCACATGGCCACAGCTTCTGACAAGGGAGCATTCTGGAGTCTTTGCCATTCACCATCAAGACGTAAGGGGATGGTTTGTATCTCCTAACCTCAGCTTTGGGTCTGAGTAGAGGGCTTAGATAGAAAGTGTATTGTAGTGATATTTTATTTGTGCACCCCAATAAAGCTTATCTGGGGATCAGAGGAAAAAGCCAGCCACTATATTAAACATAGAGGTCAGGCAGTGGTAGCACGTACCTTTAATTCTAGCATTTGGGAGGCAGAGATCCTTCTAGATCTCTGTGATTTCAAGGCCACACTGGAAACAGAGCCAGGTGTGGTGGCACACATCTTTAATCCCAGCACTAGTTAGCCATAGAGGTCTAGGGGTCTGTACAGACAGACAGGAAGTGACAGAGCTGGGCGGAAAGAGGAAATGATGTAGCTGGGTGGAGAGAGGAAGTAAGATGGCAGGGCACAGAAAGGTATAGAGACGTGAGTATACAGAAAGTAGCTCTCTCTTTGGCTGAGGATTTCCTAGAGGTAAGACGTGGCTGGCTTGCTCTCTGATCTCTCAATTTTCACCCTAATATCTGGCTCTGGGTTTTTTTTTTAATTAATAAGACTGTTTAGCAATTCGTGTTACAGTGTATAGTATTTTTTATAAAACAATGGAGAAATACCATCAAAGTTAAAGGAGTCTTTTGAAGCAGAGTTTCTTCATGTGCATTCCATGCTGTTAACTAGCACCGTGAGAACCAAAACAAGTATGTGACTGTGTTTAGGTGGACTTTTTTTTTTTTTTTTCTGTCCTGTCACTGAAGTTTCACTGGAGTTGTGTTCTGAGAGACTACCTATCAAACTCACTGAAAGTTCAGCCCAGAGCTTGTCTGGGTCTTTTTTTTTTTTTTTTTTTAATAATCTATTTTTAGTGCATTGGTGTTTTGCCTGCATGTATGTCTGTGTGATGGTGTTGGATCCCCCGGAACTGGAGTTGCAGACAGTTGTGAGCTGCAATGTGGGTGCTGGGAATTGAACCCCCGGGGCCTCTGGAAGAACAGTCAAGGCTCTTAACCACTGAGCCATCTCTCCAGCCCCACTTGTCTGGAGCTTGCCACAGCTTCCATAGAGAATACTAAGAGCAAGAAGATCAGGTGGGCAAGTCTCAGCTTTGGGTCTTCATAATTCTGGCCTGTACTCGAATTATTAGATGAGTTCAGGACAGGCCACTGTGAAACACACTGCTTTGGCAAATTGATTATAATTTCAGCTCAAAGCACTGAGTAACAGCAGATGCAAGAAAGGCTTCTGCCCCACCCCCACCAACCCCCTCATTCCTAGAATAAGCCAGGTCTCCATGAAAAATGTCCCTTCTTTACAGCAACAGAAACGCATCGCCTCCCCAGGGACTGGGAAACAGCATGGAAAGGGTTCCTGAAAGGGTTTTGCAGGAAAGAGTATCCTGGCGACTGGGGGCCAAGGAATTCTACAAAATCAAAGGGAATGTAAAATGCCTGCCTTTGAGCAAGGAGAGACACAGTGGCAGGCCAGGTTCTGATGGCGAGCTTTAGGGAAGGGGTTACGGAGCATGCGCATAGGGAAACTACCAAAGCAGCTATATGTCCATTGATCTTAATGATGGTGATGCACTGTCTCTGAGTCGTTGAACGTGGGGTGGTGGTGGGGCAGCTCCAAGGAACCTGGTTCCGGAACGTGGGAGATTCTTATCTGACCTACATTCTGCACAAACTCACTAAAACCACCCCTTCCTTCTACCAACTGCCCCCTAAATATCTCTCCCTCACTTTCCCGTACCTTACCGCCTCTAACCCAAGCCCGCTTTTATTACTCCACACAATTACTGTTCCCTTTCCTGAAAGGCCTGTAAGTCTTCTCTGGTCACTTCTTTGTTTTGGTTTTTGTTTTTCTTTCCTTGCAAAGGCTTCCACGTACCTGTGAAATGCTAAGCACATTTGTATGCTTTTCTTTCGTTTGTCCAGATCCGGTCGACTTACTAGTTAGAAAGGAGCACAGGAGAGAAATGTTCCCTCCCTACGCTGTGAACATCTGCTCCAAGGAGCGTGTTCTCAGCTTTTGTGGGACAATCACACCCGCAGAGCGTGTTAAATACTGTAATATACTGTAACATATTAAATACATGTTGAAATCCAAAGGTTACTATCAAGGTGACCGGGTCCTTCGGGACTACATCTTTGAAGAACACTCACTGCAAATGATTCAGAGACGGTTTTGTGGATCAGGTCCTGAAAAACACAGATCAACGTAAAATTGTACCTTAGATTCACTCAGTGGATTCCTTACCTTCCTCGTTACTGTAGTTGCTGTAACAAAATACCCGAGAAAAGCAAGGGGATCCTGAGATGGGAAGAAGAAAGCTGAAGGGGAGGGAGAATGGAAGGCATGTGCTAAACTACCAAACAGAAGCCAGTGCTGATGGGGAAGGAGAGGGAGCTGGAGGGGAAGGGGAGACCAGGGCAGGAGAGTGGTGGAGCACAACTGGACGAATAACCTCAAAGAATAATGATCATAAATAAATAATAATAAACGTTGTTAGAATCCCTAGCCACTGCCTAGCTACATGGCCACGCATGCCATCTAATGTCCCCCAAAGAGTGTGAATCACAGTGGGTACATGTGTGATTCCCTGAAGTTATAGGCCCCTTGGAGAAGGATGGTCTCCCAGATGCCTCCGCAGGGCCCTGGGTGATCTTTCCAGAAGTTATTTAGACCTACTTCTAGTTAACGTCGTTTTAGTGGTCTGTGGAATGTTTGGAAAGCATGGGCAGAACCCGCCAGGCCCACCATTATTAGAAATGTGAAGAGCTGGAAAATTAGGCGTTAAAAAACTCTTTTTGGGTTTCTGAAGATTCTCCATGTGAATATTTTCCTATTCTGGGGTGGAAGCAAAGGAAAAATGTAGAAGATATTTTCCTGCCATTTTTTTTCCCCACAGTCTTTTGGTCACACCCGGAAAACATCCAGCGTGAACGCTTCCAGTGTGTGTGCATTTTATGTTTACTGGAGGCGATGTTAGCTTAGGTTTGTGGTTGCAGGGGGAAAGTTATTTTTAGAAAACCCCAAATTTAAGCTTTTACATTGATAGGAAATAAGCTCAGAGACTCTGCTCCTCCGAACAAAAGTGCTATAGACTGATCTATATAGATATGAAAAGTTTAGCTGAGAAACTGCCAAGTAATGAACCTCACTTAAAAATAAAGCTAGGGGAAAAAAAATAAAAATAAAGCTAGGAGACACTGTAGGAAACACATTCTGTTGTTACCCAAGTCATGGTTGCATAATGCATACATTTACTGCCTCCTGTTAATGGATCTTCCATTTGTCACTGATAAAAACATGGTTTATAAATTATTACTCTAATTTCTCTCTACTTGCTTTTTCCTTATGGTGCCTTGGTCACGGTGTCTCTTCCTAGTAATAAAACATGAGTAAAACATGCTTCTTCCAAGGAATTTCTAGAGTTTCTTTTAGATTGCAAAGTCTGATGGAGGGCTAGAACTTTGTTCACAGGTATATCCATCCCCTCCGTACATCGCAATATTATTAAAACCTTATCGAGTAAATCAATGAAAGAGAGAAATGGAATCTTTTGTCAGGATTTATATATTTATAAGGAAGGCACACTTGGAATGTGCAATCACCTCCGACCACCCTTCACCTCCCCTCGTCAGCGCTCAGGGAGCTGTTGTGTAACGATGGTGGTGACGGACAGTGGGCGTTTGTGGCGGGGGTTCGGATCCAGCAGCTCCGAGGCCGCATGCTCCTCTGCTTACGTTTGAATTAAAAATTGTAATTCCCCCACACTGGAGTTGCAGTGACAGCCGAGAAGACCCTGTCTTTTGTCCTTATGGGCTTATATTTTGCCTTCTGGGCTCAGGCCACAGAGTCACTGTTTTTCCTCTCTTTTGGGTCCTTCCTCTTGTGTTGACCCTGTAAGGAGCCGGTTTTTACATCGAAGTCCAATAGACAAATTTAGCGATGTGACTAGATTTTCTTTTCAGTTTTGGGTAAGAAAGAAGTGCTTTAAGAGTAGGTGTTGTGAGAGGGAAGAGCATTCACACAGCTCACGGAGAAGTGTCTGCATCAGTGAACATTTAACAATTTTCTTGAAAGAACGTGTTCTAGGCCAGCCTGGTCTACAGAGCAGAAAAACAAACAAACAAACAAACAAACAAAACAAAAAAACAAAAACATGGCCTTCCCTACTTTTGTCGTGATCATACCAGCACTTGGCATTTTCACTGGATATATTTACATACACAAGATCATTTTCTTCTGTGAACTAGAAATTGAAAGGTTTCTGTACCCCGATATTGGGGTTCTCTGCTGATGCAATAAACCAAATCAGGCCAAATTAATAAGTCTGGGTTTAATGTGAGCAAAGCATTCCCAGGTGGTCCCAGGGGAAGAGGAGACACCACATGACCGGTCTCTAGGGGAGCAGTTTAAATACTCTGTAGGTGTGGTCTTGAACATCTCTGAGGGAGAAGCCGACCCTTGGCAGGCTTTCTGAAAGGTGGGGTCTGGAATGGGAGGAGAGGAGCCAGAGCAGAGATTTGCAACAGAAATAATTTTAAACAGTCAAGAACATAGTTCTTCTAGGACTTGCCAGAAGTGAAAAGGAGTGTAGACATTTGATTAGTGAGAGAGCAGTTAGTGAACTTAGTACCTCAGCTCTGCCTTTACTTTGGCCTCGGCTTCTTGACCGTGTAACAGGTATCATGAGTCTGGAATAGAACAAACCTTTTAATCCCTTGT
The DNA here is from genome assembly GCA_902168425.1 of Peromyscus attwateri. Classification (NCBI taxonomy): domain Eukaryota; kingdom Metazoa; phylum Chordata; class Mammalia; order Rodentia; family Cricetidae; genus Peromyscus; species Peromyscus attwateri. The sequence continues at coordinate 70,086 of CABHPP010000967.1, forward strand.
AGAAGAATGGAAAACGTTGTGTGAAATGCCCTTCTTCAAGGTGTTCTTGGCATCCGGCCCTGAGGTCATGCTTGTGTGTGCACAGGAAACCAACAGGTCTTTTCCAGATCCGCAGACATAGAAGCAAAATGTAAATCAAATACGCACTTATCATTTTTAAAATAGCCACATCAAACATCAAAGTAAATAGGTGAAATTGATTTTAATGGAGCATTTTATTTAATCATCGATATCAAAGATAACTCTTCAACACAGACTCAATATGAAAGTTTATGTGTGTCATATGCATGTATATATATGTTTATATTTATATGCACAGGCATGTTCAGGTTCAGACATGGATGATTTGAGAACAGGTGGAGGCTACGGGTTAACACCTGGTACCACCTCTGGTTATCTCTACCTTATTTTTTTTTTCTTTTTCCCAAGCTGAGGACCGAACCCAGGGCCTTGCGCTTGCTAGGCAAGCGCTCTACCACTGAGCTAAATCCCCAACCCCATCTCTACCTTATTTTTTGGGACAAGTCTCTTACTGAATCTAGCACTCACTTACTTGGCTAGTATGTGTGGCCAGCAAACCCTCACGATCTTTGCTTCCTAGCATTGGAATTACAAGTATATCATGGTTAGGGTTTCTATGGGTATGGTGAAACACTATGACCACGAGCAACTTGGGGAGGAAACAGTTAACTTCAACTTACAACTTTCAGGCCACATTCCATTGCTGAGAGAAATCAAGGAAGGAACTCCTGTGGTCCAGGAACCTGGAGGCAGAAGCTGGTGCAGAGGCCATGAAAAGGGGTGCTGCTTACTGGCTTGTTCTCCAAGGCTTGCTCAGCCTGCTTTCTTCTAGAACCCAGGACCACCAGCAGAGGTGTCGCTACCCACAGTGACCTGGGCCCTCTCATATCAATCACCAATCAAGAAAATGACCAACAGTTTTGCACACAGGTCAATCTGGTGGGGACACTTTCTCAATTGAAGTTTCTGCTTCCTAAATGATTCCAACTTGTGTTAAGCTGACCTAAAACTAGCCAGAACCAGGCACATGCTCCCATGTCCAGATTTTTACCTGGGTGATAGGGATCCAAACTCAGACCATCATGCTTGCGTGTCAAATACGTCATCAACTGAGTCTCCTCCCTAGCTGCTTTTTGTTTGTTTGTTTGTTTTTCAAGGCAGGGTTTCTCTCAAACTGAAATGTTTGGAGCCTGTCCTGGATCTCGCTCTATAGACCAGGCTGGCCTCGAACTCACAGAGATCCACCTGCCTCTGCCTCCTGAGTGCTGGGATTAAAGGCGTGCGCCACCACCGCCCTGCTCTCCCTGCTTCCTTTTTAATAGGTGGCAAAAAAAAAAATCAATTTTAGATGTAGTGAATGAATTACCCAAATCCCTACAGAGACACTTGCCTTATAATTCACACCCAAGAGATATAGGTCACTTGAGGGTCTCTTCGGCAAAAATGGCACTCAAAAATGGCAATGACATTGGTGACAGATAGCACAGTGCGTTCACATTTGCCCACTTGTGAGAAGCTGTATGAAAATGTAACTAGCAGGGTCAGCAATCCATCACAATAGAGAGTTGCAGTCAAAGCTTGTGGAATGTGTGTTGTGTGACAGAAAGACGACATCTGCTAACATTTAGGGTGCATGATCCCATGGTCAAGGAGACAATGAACACGAACTTAGTTTTTAGTGGAACGCACTGGCCAGACAGTGACTGACATTGTATTGGGTACATAAAGTTCTCCAGATTTCAATGGTGGCGAGCAGCAAGTAACAGAGTCTCATTACAGAGGTATGGATGCGGCTGTAGGGGAACAGGGGAGACAGGCTATTTTTTGCCTAGAAAAGAGGAGGGAGCAGCTGAAGGCAGTCTTGAAGATGTGTGCACTTCACCAAGCAAAGTGAGAGAAAGTTGTCATTTGAAGCAGAGAGAATAGCCAGCTATCAAGAGGCTAACACTTAACTTTTGTGTGCCAGGCACTATTTTTCAGCTTATAAAAATATAATCTAATGTGATTTTCAAAGCTTCTACAATAAACATTTAATTCTAAACCCAGAGGAAAGCACCGGACATTTCTGAATGTGGTCTCCCTTATATTAAAGCAAGATTGCTCTGAGTGCTGTGTACAGACCGATTGGAAGTGGGCAATATTGGAAACGAAGAGATGTTAGTGTGGAGTTTCCTTAGAGTAGGAGGAAGATGAGGAGTTTTGAACAGGGAACGTCCTTAGGAAAATGTGTGGATTCGGTTGTTTGAATAAGGGGATCTAAAGTCAGCAGGGCTGCATTCTGCAAAGCTAACCTAAAATGAAGAGAAAGAGGTAGCTAATAAAACATGATCATGGTTCAGTAAGATACATTACATTGTGTATGTGTGGGGGTGGGGGGGTGGGGGTGGCATTGAACCACTGAAGCCTTGCCTCCATCATCTATTTCCTAGAATAGGAGCCAGGAAAGAATACACTGTTCTTAAGC
>CABHPP010000967.1:72580-83200 GCA_902168425.1 Peromyscus attwateri
TCTATTTCCTAGAATAGGAGCCAGGAAAGAATACACTGTTCTTAAGCATTTCCCAAAGCCCTTGTGAGGAAAGGAATTGAAAACAAAAAGAAAAACACTTCTATCGTATTTTAAATCACTACAATCCATCTGCTACAGAAAATAAAGGGTACACTCCGAGGTAACAAATTAGAGCTCCCAGTCATTCCGCAGCTGATTGAGCTCTTACTTCATTCACGATTATTTTATTGAGTGTTCTGCGGAGGTCCCATCAGTTAGAATCCCAAGTGAGTAGAATCAGCATGTTCCATAAATGAGATGGTGAATTGGAAAGTCCATTAGGAAATCCAGCTTTAAGGAAGGTTTAATGCCGTTGTGTATCAAGGTGACTAATGATCTTGTTTCTTCCTGGCTGCCAGTCTTGAGATGTGGCCATCAGTCTAAAGTCATTGGCTTCCTTATTCCCCCTGGAGCGTTGTGTCCCAGAATCGACAATCAAGTCCCAAGGTTCACCCTGGCCATCCCGATTTAAGTGCCCATCTTAACTCATGGCTCACGTCAAAAGATTCTGGACACCTCCCACACTTTGTATAGCTGCGGATGATGAAGCTGGGGGTTGGCTTCATAGAAACAATTGAGTGCTTTCTTTCCAGTGGGCAGAAGAATGAACACGGAGCAATAGACAGCAAGTTTCCGCCAACACCCAAAGCTACCTTCTAGTTATAATTGTCTTTCTGCTTTCTCTGACCCGACGGTCTCGTCTGAGAAAGTGATTATTTCCTTCATTCAGTGATGCCACTTACATCCCGAGTCTGGGTGCCTCCTGGCTGTGGTACCTCACTCTGTGCATCCTGTCTTTGTCTCTCTCTCTCTCTCTCTCTTTTTTTTTTTTTTTTGGTTTTTCGAGACAGGGTTTCTCTGTGTAGCTTTGCGCCTTTCCTGGAACTCGCTTGGGAGACCAGGCTGGCCTCGAACTCACAGAGATCCGCCTGCTTCTGCCTCCCGAGCGCTGGGATTAAAGGCGTGCGCCACCACCGCCCGGCCTGTCTTTGTCTCTTAAATACTGCCTTTCCCAAGGCTTTGTTATTAGTTTGTCCCCCGTTCCCGCCTCCACCCCTGTTTTGCCTGCAATGGATAGATAGAACTAAGGTTTACCTCTCACTGGTGTTGATTGCTGATCTGGTTTCCACAGACTCTTAAAGTAGTTACTCAGGATCTCAGAAGCCCTTTGAATTTTCTAGAAATAGGATTTGCCTATTGTACATATGTGCAGAAAGGGAAAATCAGTAGCTTTCATGATTTTTCCAAATGCTCCAAGAGCAAATGTTTAAAAAATGCTATTACTTATGTGACTATATCTGAAGTACTGACTCCCCTCAGGTCTGTGCCTTTTCTATTGTGTGACCAAGGAAAGATCATAACTTACGAGTCTTATTAGGCATGGGAGAGATTGGTCCTTGTCAATTACTTTACAGACTGAAAATTTCCATTCAATATTGAAATGCCATTTTATATTTCAGAACAATTTCTCTGGTTTTGCAGTACAAATTATAGCAATAAATTTTGACAACACATTTCCTGGCTAGTAGAGGTGAACTAAAGGGAGTATTTTTAATGCTCTGGTTGGACGCATGTTCTACTGTAGGCGTACCTAAGGGTTTTGTTGGGGGGGTTTAATATGCATTTCTGTTTGGAGTAAAAAAAAAAAAAAAGAACACAGATATAAAGTGGAAAAAAAATTCTCCTAGAATTCTCCCTGCCTCTCAAAGAGCATATATAATCTGCCACTAAAACCTGCCCTTTCTGCCTCCTTCATCTTTCATGAGTTTCTCTCTCTTCTCTTCTCCCACTGCCATTGACAGAGTCCAAAGTGCCCTGCAACATCATTCCTCTGAGTCATTAGAGTATTTGCAAATGGCTCCCAACTTCTGCAGGTATTCAGCCACTTTCCCTGTCCCCAGTCTGACACGGGAAACCAGAAAGTTCTTTTTGAGGCAGGAAACCTCAGCATCAGATAACTTAGTTTTTTCCTGTTGGCCAGGGGGTGGGGGGAGGGGGGGGGGGGGGGGGGGGGCGTGGTGGGATGGTGGTGGGATAGTGGTAGGGTAGTGGTGGGATCACATTATCACACTTGATTCCCCCCCCCCAAACACCCCATTTTTCCATCTTGAGGGTTGATCCAAGGCTTTGCACATTTTTAAAAAAATATATTTTATGATTTTGTGCACATGAGTGTCTTCTGTACCGGTGTGTTTGTGTACTCTACCTCCATGCCTTGTGTCTGAGGAGGCAAGAAGAGGGTGTCAGATCTCCTGGGATTGGAGTTTTAGCTCATTGTGAGCTGTTGTATGGGTGCTAGGAATCGAACTTGGGTCCTCTGCAAGAGAACCAAGTACTCTCAACCACTGAGCCAACTCTCCAGCTCTGGCTTTGTACATTTTAAGCAGATGCATTGTTTTACTCTCTTTCTGCTCTTCTTTCTCATTCAAATCCAAGTGTATTCCTACAGTTTGAGATTTTATCTTCAAAGGCAGCCATGTCCTCCAAAAATTATCTCAAACCATCCATTTTCTGCTCTTGACGGCATTTCCTACCTTTTTGTATCTCTAGCAGGAGAAACCAAGCATCCGCACGGCACAGCCCTCACCGGTGGTGACTTGATAGCTCGGTACTCATAGAGACAGTGTAGCCGTCCATGATCTTATTCACAGAGGTCGTTGCTGGGCACGTGACTATTGACCTACACATTCGTTCCCACTGTTTCTGATTTGTTGGACAAATCAGGACAAAGTTGATTTTTTTTTTCCTTAAGAAGCAAATTTCCACATTCTGAAACTTAAAACATCACAACACCCTATCATTTATTTGACATTGGACTTTTTTTTTTTTCTCTTCTTATCAGTCTTAAACTCTGAAAGAATTACTGAGGTCACATATCCCTTGATCTGACACTTTAAGAGTTAGGAACAGCCACAGACTAGAGCTGAGAGATAAGATGGAGATTAAGAGAGCCATTAACTCACAATGGCATTAGAAAAAAAAAGATCATGTGTTGAATTCAATTTGGATGCAGTTCAAAGTGCCCAGCGAAGTGGGAGGTAGGAGGCTGTAAATAGTTTTTAGTGCCCTGGAACTCAGCTTTGGTTCCTCGGAGCAGCAGCTGAGAGATCTCATCGGCAAAGATCAGCTAATTTGTTAGCCTGTCTCCTCTGCTCCATGAATTTTCTGTGGCTTCAGAGAGGCCGCAGATCCAGTGGTTGGGAGTGAGTGCACCCTGTGTCTCCCTGTGTTGAGATAGCTGTGTGGTCTAATTCATCTCATCTCTCTGTGTAGACCCAGGGGATTAGGGCCAAAAGTAAGGGTCATGTTCCTAGGCATGGCCCAACCCTGCCCCTTTCAACTGGAAACATTAAACACAATCTAAACTCTATTGATTTGACTTGAAAACCAGAAAGCCAAACAGGACATAGGTAATTTAAGAGGCATCTGTAGCAGCCACTGGTCTTAGTTATTTGAGAGAAGTCTAGTTGTCTTGTCTGTTTAAGAGTGAAGATCCATTAGAAGTAATGGGACTGGATTCTTGGTTTAGCTTTCTGACTTGAATATGGAAATAATGTTGAAAATTGCCAAGACTTAGTACCCAACACAGCAAAAATTACTGATGGTACTGATAAAAATGCAGAGCTATTGATAAGTTTGGATGTAAATAGTTCCAACTTTCAGGCTGCTGTTATGGCTTTGATTAACTTCCAACATTGTAATAGTTGATGGGAAGTGTTTAGAGAAGTTGGTATCTTGTTTCAGGGGCCCTAACACAAGATGTGGTTGCTAACATAAACCAAATATAGGAAGGCTTGGAATGGGGATATAGTTTGGTGACAGTAAACTACATTACACATAGTTATACATACAGTAACACTTTATACATAAAGTAACACTTGCTTAGCATGTGTGAGGCTCTGGGTTTGGACTAGTATGGCAAAAAGAGGGTGTGCTTGTTTTAGACAGACAATCATGGTTTTGACACAGCAGCTGCAGCTTTTAATGCCAGTGTTCAAGTTATTGGACTGTTGCCCATGGGTGAGTGCACAGAATTCCAGATAAAAACAAGTTACTACTAAGTCAGAGATAGACCATGGCCAGGAAAAAGTAGGAAGATAAACACTGAAGGATTTTAATATCTCACTACTTAGCACAGTTGGGAACCATGTGCACTTTGGGCATATGTTTGAAAATCAAATGCCATATTTTCAAGAGAACCCCAGAAGTTTGATTATGTTCAAGAGCGTTGCTGTCATTACTCCTTTCTGTAATAAAGTTTCAGAATGCGGAATTAAAAATGAAACAAATAGGTACGGTTGTACTTATATTTCCAGGGTTCATTTCTAGTACCTTGCTTTTCTGAGACGGCAGGCAGGTGTCCAAACCTGTCTTACCTCGGTGTACTCGTCTTTATAATGGAGTCATAATACCTGCCTCTGGTGATATTGGAAAGCTAATGTGGATAGAGATGTCAGAACAATCAAATCAATGAAAATCTTGTATTGACTCACAGTTTTGAACGTTTCAGCTCATGACCAGCCAGATGTGCTTTTGGGTTTGGGATTGGACAGCGCATCACGGCAGGGAGTTCGTAACAGAGATGGCCTGCTTGCCTCCAAGCTGGGTATGGAAAGGGAATGAGAAGACCAGCATCCCATAGTCCCCTTGCAGTGTACACCTCCAGTGACCTAGGACTTCTTACTGGGCCTTGCCTTCTAAAGATCTCCCTCTTCTCAAGAGTGTCACCATGGAAACGAGGCCTTTAATACACAGGCCTTATTGAATATTCAGTAACCAAACTACAGCAGATGCCTTTCACATAAACTCTACTTGTCTAGTGATCTTTGTGTACAGTGGTTCTCAACCTTCTTAATGCTGAGGCCCTTTAATACAGTTCTTCATGTTGTGGTGACCCCCTGACCATAAAATTATTTTTGTTGTTACTTCATAATTGTAATTTTGCTACTGTTATCAATCATAATGTAAATACCTGATATTTCCGATGGTCTTTGGTGACCCCTGTGAAAGGGTCATTTGACTCCTCAAGGGGGTTGCGCCCCACAGGTTGAGAACCGTTGTCATAGTAGGTGCTAAGCCTTTCATAGGCCCTTGCTAATTTCCTTGGAGTTGTGAGGGTAATATCAAGATTAAATCCTTATGTAGTCTGCCTTGAACCGTATGCTGTTCTAAGTCCTTATATATATGAATACACATTTCAGAGATGAGAAAGTTGAAGAATCCAGAGGCACTGCAAACTTCTCCAGGGAATCCAACTTAAACCTGACTGCAAGGCTCATGCTTTTCATCATTTTCTGAGAGCAATGTAGGAAAGTCAGAATTCAATAAGAAACACCAGGCCGGGCGGTGGTGGCGCACGCCTTTAATCCCAGCACTTGGGAGGCAGAGCCAGGTGGATCTCTGTGAGTTCAAGGCCAGCCTGGGCTACCAAGTGAGTTCCAGGAAAAGGCACAAAGCTACACAGAAAAAACCCTCTCGAAAAACCAAAAAAAATAAAAAAATAAATAAATAAAAAAGAAACACCAATATTTTGAGTGGTTCTGTTTATCTTCTTCTTATGTATGATTCTTGATCATGAATGCCTTGACTGTACGGTGTCTAGACATGAGCAGAGTAGGATCTTTGGTTACAGGTGCAAGCTAGAATTACTGACAAGCTGCCCACAGTTCAGAGCCTAGGTCTTCTGTAGACTAGTGTGTGTCTTCACCCCTAAGGACAACTAGAGCCAAAGCCACATAGATAGTTCAGTTGTTTCATCCAGTAGAAGCATCCATCGGCTGGCTCTGCAGGTCTGTAATGACATAGTGGGAGAGCCTGGAGTAAGAAGAGTTTGGGCTAGTGAAACACAGTACCTTCATTTGTTATGTGGTAGCAGTGAGCAGAGAGGAGCCCAAGAGGGACAGATTTGGCATGAAAACCATGTTCCTGAGTCTGTGCAAAACAAAAGGCAGCCATAAAACATTCGTATGTTTTTGAACTACAGCATTTCTTTGGGGCTAAAGAAAGATATACTATCACCTAGTTCCTACAAACACAAAATTCTAGAAAAAAAAAAGAAAAATATGTGCACAAAGATTTTCATTACAGCAGTATTCACCAAAATGGTAAATAATAAATAGTAGTATTTTTTTTTACTATTCATATAAAACAGTTCAAAGATTAGAAATGGCCTGGATGGTCAACAATAGCAGAAGTAGTTAGTAAAATAAAGTATCATCTGATTTAGTATTATGTGGCTATTAAAATGATAACTATAAAGATGATGGAGCAACAGAGACACACTCAAACATATTTTAAGTGAAAGAAGCCGAATTGAAAGTTGTAAGACTGTCATGGCTAGAACTATTCAAACGCATGTCAGCAGGCCACATGTGTTTTACCAGCGTGTTACAGGGAAGTGTGGTGGAGTGCCAATCAGAGCAGAGAATGAATATAGATGACTGGATTAGAAAGAAAGTTGCACATAAGGTCATGAAAACCTAGTAGGTCCCAAGCTGGCCTGGTCTTTCCTCCATGTCCTTCTCTTTCACACTGAAAAGACTTGGTCTTAGTTAGGGTTTCTACTGCTAGGAAGAGATATGATGACCACAGGAACTCTTATAAAGGAAACCATTTAACTGGGGTGGCTCACTTACAGTTCAGAGGTTTAGCCCATTATCGTCATGGCAGGAAGCAAGGCTGCATGCAAGTAGACACAGTGCTGGAGAAGGAGCCGAGAGTTCTTACGTCTTGACTCATAGGCAACAGGAAATAGTCTGAGACATTGGGCGTGGCTTAAGCATATATGTGACCTCAAAGCTCACCTCTACAGTGATGCACTTCCTCTGACAAGTCCCTACCTACTCCAACAAAGCCACACCTCTCAGTAGGGCCACTTCCTTTGGGGCCATTTTCTTTCAAACCTCCACAGACATTGTAGGTGGTGAGTGCCCTGGGGTGTCAATCTTGATGCTTTACTTGAATGTCTAGATCCATTCAGACATGCAATAGGATTCTAAATCTGAAACTGCCCGTGAGTCCATTGCTGTTTGTATCAGGTCCACATCTACGCTCATCTACAAGCACTGGTTTCCAACCACTGATGCTTTTCTTCTTTTACCTGGTATCCTCAAGATTACCAGACTATTCTTTTCAGAATAGAGATCTGGTTATGTATTCTTTCTTGTAGTTCCATATTATCTCCACTTAGGCAGGCTAGGAACGTGGGTAACTTTTTATTGGCCATGGCCTTAACTGATGACTTTGGTAGTAAGTCCAATAGACTTTGTATTTAACTGCTGTGTCCTTCTGAAATGTACTTACTATTTTCACGGATATTAGTACTTGTATTAGTTACTTTTCTGTGACCATGATAAAATATCATGACCAAGGTAACTTACGAAAGGAAGAGTTTATTTTGGCTTAAGGTTCCAGAGGTCTAAGAGTCCATTATGGTGAGGAATCCTGGCAGCAAGCTGCAGCATGCAGTTGGAGCAGGAAGTTGAGAGCACACATCCTTAAGCACAAGCCCCAAAGCAGAGAATGAACAGGAAGAGAGTACAATTATAAACACTCAAAGCCCACCCCCTGGAGTGACATATTTCTTCCAGAAAGGTCCAACCTCTTAAACATCCCCAACAATGCCATCAGCTCAGGACCAAACACTCAAATACCGGAACCCATTTCAGCAGCGATTTCCCAGGAAAACAACCAGTGTTATGTGCTTTTAAGTTAATGTCTTGGCTAGCATACCAAGAAATGATTTTCACACACTATATCATGACGTGCTTTTGTTTGTCCTCTCCAGTTTCCTCCTACACACACACTCTCTTTCTTGCTTATTCCCTTCCTTGTCCAAATGGTCCCCACTTCCTGCTTTCAGTCAAATATATCTGACTTTCCTTGTTTTTTCCTTTCCTCTCTTTCACTTTAGATTTCTTTACTTTTTTTTTTTCTGTTTTTCTGTTTTTTTGGTTTTCAAGACAAGGTTTCTCTGTAGCTTTGGAGCCTGTCCTGGATCTTGCTCTGTAGCCCAGGCTGGCCTCAAACTCATAGAGATCCACCTGCCTCTGCCTCCTGAGTGCTGGGATTAAAGACGTGTGCCACCACTGCCTGGCTCTTTTTCCTCTTACAGCCCCCTTTGTATTTTTATGTCTCTCTCTCTCTCTCTCTCTCTCTCTCTCTCTCTCTCTCTCTCTCTCTCTCTCTCACACACACACACACACACACACACACACAAATCTGCATCTCACATGTAGAAGGAAAGCCTGTGATATCTGAGTTAGCCTATTTTGCTTAACTTAGTGATCTCCTGTTTCTTTTCTTCTTCTACAGGCCTCATAATTTCATTCTTCTTTACAGCTAAATAAAATTGCACAGTGCGCTTGTACCACTTTTCTTCATCCATTCACCTACTGATGGGCATCTAGGCTGGTGCCATAATATTGCGGCTCTTGTGAGTAGTGCAAGGATCTGTGGTCTGCTGACTTAGAGTGCTGAAGGTGTATACTCAGCAATTATGTAGTTGGATTGTATGATACTTCTATACTTTATTTAAAAATAAACCTCAACACTGATTTTTAATATGGCTTTACCACCTCACATCTCCATCATATGTAAGCTATCCTCTTTCCCCACGTCTACATGAGCACTTGCTGTCATATTTTTCTTAATGCTAGCTACTATCTGAGACAAGACAGGGTCTCAATGCAGTTTTAATCTACCTTTCCCTGATGGCTTAGGGATGTTGGGAACCTACTCAAATATTCATTGGGAGTTGTCTTTCTCCCTTTGAGAACCTTGGAGTCAGTTCATTAGCATTTACATTTTAAAGTTCTATGTGGATTTTAGATATTAATCCCATGTTGGATGTGTAGCCCTCCCCATTCTGTAGCACTCCCTTCCCCCCAGTTCTGTAGGCCGTCTGTTCACTATGATGACTACTGTTATTTACTGAGAGACGCAATGTTATTCATTAAGCAGTGCTGTTTACCGTGCAAAAAAAGTCACAAGGTACAACAAAACCCACTACAAGAGTTTATTAAGGGAAAGACACAGAAGGGGTGTGCATAGGCCTATAGAACGATCGTGCAGGAAGGAGGGAGAGAGATAAGTGGAACCTGCTTTTACAGGTTCCTCCCCACGAGCATATGAGCTTACGCAGCTATGCCACGCATGCGCAGAGATTACGTGATCACTTTGTGCGCAAATTACGTGATCGCACAGTGCACGGATTACCGAGGACATAAGGCCCGGGGATGACTAAACATATTGCCAGCCCACACACAATCCTGTAGCTGGGAGCGTGGCTAGGAACTGTAACAACTACCCTTGCCTATCCAGAAGCTTTTGAATTTCATGCAATCTAGTTTGTTAATTTGGGGCTATTTCCTATTTTCTACACCACTGGAGTCTATTCTAAAAACCTCTTACCTATGTCTGGATCTGAGTTTTGTTGTTTTTTCTTCCTCTGTAGCTTCAGTTTGAGTACTTAAAGTCTTTGGTCTGCTTTGAACTGAATTTTGAGCAGGATAAGAAACAGGGTTTATTCTTTTCCATGTAGCTGTCCATTTCTCCAGTACCATATAAAGTATAAGCTGCCCCCCCCATGTATGTTTTGACAACTTTTCAGTGGTTGTTACTGCCTCATATACCATTATTCACCTCTCAATCTAGATGAATAGTTCATCTGATTATAGAACTGCGTGTTAGCATTATCTTTTCCCTTCAACATTTTAGAGGCATCAGTGACCTCAGTGTCTTCACACTGCAGAGAGACAGGTAAAATGTCTGATGCCACTTTGTTATCTTAATCTTTGTGTATGATCTAATTCCCCCGTCCCCCTTTTTCTGCAATCTTTGGAGTCCTTTAACCTTGGCAACCCAATCACTGTGGTATAGCCTATTTTCTCTTGTCTTGTTTACTTCCCCCCTCCCATTTCATTCCATTTTCCCCTTGGGGAAAAAGTCAAGAAACTCACTGATTTTTGTTTTTTGTTTTTTGTTTTCTCCTGAGATAGGGTTTCTCTGTGTAGCCCTGATTGTCCTGGAACTCACTGTGTAGACCGGCTGGTCTTGAACTCTCAGCGCTGGGATTAAAGGCATGTGCCATTATGCCCAACTGAAACTCATTGATTTTACCTGCCTGTGTTTGTGTGTGTGTTCATTGATAATCTCTCTCTCCCCATTTTTGTAAGTCATTTCTTCTTGAACTCCTAATTTTTAAAGGTCAGGTCCCCTAATTTCTCCTTTAATCTTTGAAGGAGCTTTGCTATTTATTTTGTCTGCTGAGTTTTCAAAAGTACCTTCTAAACATTTATTGAAAAGTTCAATAATTTTGATTTTCAAAGTTGATTCCCATTCTTTCAATGCTCCATTAAACACTCACCTATTTTTAACTTACAGATGGAATATTATGAGAGCCAAAGTTACATTATAAGTTTTAACCACACTGCCTTAGAGAGCCATGAAATAAAAAATGCCTCTGATATACAGGCCCCTCCCTAAAGACAGATAGTTCCTGAAATGCTGGAGGCTATTGTTTACGGGAGATAACAAGGCCCATGTTTTCATTCCCTAAACAAGTTTGTTTGACCCATCTGC
>CABHPP010000968.1:16033-56845 GCA_902168425.1 Peromyscus attwateri
GGCCTTGAATTTAGAGATCCACCTGCCTCTTCCTCCTGAGTGTTGGGATTAAAGGTGTGTGACACCACCGCTGGTTACTGGTGGGGGTTTTTAAGGCTACACAAGCAGTGAGGGAAGAGGAAGGTGGATCTCTAAATTCAAGGCCAGCCTGGTCTATAGAGTAAGTTCCAGGACAGCCAAGGCTACACAGAGAAACCCTGTCTCAACAAACAGACAAACAAACAAAGAAAAACTCTAAGCCATCAGTCATTAAATGCCAGGGACTCATCCAAAGCCACTTGCAGGGACCTTTACTTCTTCCTAAATGGATTAGGGGAACCTCGCAGACAGCCTTCAATCTGAAGGCTGGGAAGCCCTGTGTGACCACTGTATGTTAGAAAGATAAAATTTGGAGGATTTGAGGACACAAGTAACTCTTCCAAAAATACAAGAGAAAGTATCCAGAGAAGCTAAGAGAGGCAGGAAAGAGGTGCTCATTCTTTGTTTGGGGTCATCTAAGTTATAGCTTCCCGTCAAGCACAGAGCCAGCAACCCGCCCTCCCGACACAGAAACAAGAATGTCTCAAGCTATCTTGTAGGGGCTTCCTGTTGTTTTAGGGTTGGTTTGTTGGTTTGGTTTGGTTTGTTTTTATGGTCAGTTGGTTTGATCTTTGGAGACAGGATCTCACAAAACCTAAGGTGGCCTCAAACTCACTGGGTAGCCGAGGTTGACCTTGAACTTCTGATCCTCAGCCTCTACCTCCAAAGCACTCTGAGTTTTGAAATGGGAAATAGATGTAACCGACTAGGAATAGTGGGATTTTCCTAGGATGGAGCCAAACTGTAGGGACATTGATACAAACCCTCAAAACCACAAAAAAAAAAAAAAAAAAAAAAAAAAAAAGGGACTCGTCCGAGAGAAATGACAAACAGCAAAGAGTGTCACCAAGAAAACAGCAGGCTTTAGTAGCTAGCCAGAAACAACACAAAGAAAACGGGTGTGGCAAGGAAAACAAGGCTGGACTTCCGTGACTAGGAATCTGCACCAACCAAGCCAACCAGTGGTCACTGTTACGTTCCATCGGGAAACTGAGCTCTCAACTCCACCAACAGGAGATGCTCTCTTTCTGTAACATCTTGTACATAGCACAATGTTAGTTACTTTTCTCCTTGCACTGAGCAAACGCCTTCTTACAAGACCCAACGGAAAGGAGCAAGGTTTCTTTTGGTTTAGTTAGAGGAGACACAGTCATCATGGGGGTGGGGGTGGGGGGAGACATGGCAACAGATGGAGGCAGAAAGCTGGTCACGTGCTATCCTCTGTCAGAAAGCAGGGGGTGACCAGAAAGTCATGCCAGCCTATTAAATCTCAAGGCCCACCCCTAGCGACCCACTTCCTCCAGCAAGGTTCCACCTCCTAAAGGTTCCGTAACTCCCCCAAACAGCTCCATCCGCGGGTTGGAGGACACTTCACGTTGAAACCGCAACTGTATTGTTTTGTGATGGATTGCTTGTCTGTCTTTCTTGCTGGATCACCAACTCCATGGTGGTATGAATAGTACTTTCCATCACCGTATCTCTAGCCCTTAATACAGCATATAGACCTGCACAGGCCACTGCAAGAGCCACCAACCAGCTCAATAGATTTTTATGGTGGTTTTAGTTTGATTTCTGTTGCTGTGATAATGACTGAACAAAAGTGACTTGGGGAGCAAAGGGTGTATTTGGCTTACACTTCCAGGTCACAATCTAACATTGATGGAAATCAGGGCAGAAACTCAAGGCAGGAGCTTGAAGCAGAAACCATGGAAGAAAAGTTTTTTTATATAGTCCAGGACCACAGCCTGAGGGATGGCGCTGCCCAGAGTGGACAGGACTCTCCTACGTCAATTAATAATCAAGACACTCTCTCATAGACATTCCCACAGACCAACCTGACCTAGGAAATTCCTCAATTGAGGCTTTTCCTTCCAGATGACTCCAGGCTATATCATGTTGACAATCAAGACTAAACGAGGAAATTAGCACATGTGAAAATGGTAGTATCTTAGACGTAATAGTTACTTTTCTTGTTGCTAGGACTAAATGCCTGATGAAAGCAACTGAGGAAAAGAAGGAAGTATTTTGGCTCACACTTTGAGAGCACAGTGGCAACAAGGGTGCAAGCCAGCTTGTCACATTGTGTCTGCAGCCAGGAAGAGAGAGCCCTATGCGATGGTCATCCGCTTTCTCCATTTTCATACACCGGGGGCCTTAGTCCGTGGGATGGTGCCATGCACGTTCAGGGTGTGTTTTCCCTGTCCAGTTAAACCTCCCTGGAAACATTCTCCCAGTGTGAAGAACACCTGGGGGTGGGTCTCCTAAGTGATTCCAAATCAAATTAGCAATGAAGAATAAACATTACAAGTCCGTTCCTTGTCAACTTGACACCCAACCATGTTCCTTTTAACCATAACAGCCTACCCCTGGTCCTCAAATGCCCATATCAATCTCATAATGCAAAATGCTTTTAGAGTTCCCAAAATCTTAACAGTTCTAACATTATTCAAAAGCCCAAAGTCCAAAGGCTCTTCTGATACTCAAGACAATCTTTTTATCTGTGAGTCTTTAGGGAAAAGAATCCCAGGTTAACTACATGCCAATGCTATAGTTTGGAAGTGAAGGTTTCCCCGCCCCCCAAAAGGCTGTCCTCAGCTGGTAGATTCAATCCTTACTAAGTAGTTGTGTCCTGAGGGCTCCTGGTTGTGTGCTATAGTTGTTTAATATTCACAATACCTACGATTCATGTAAGTAGGCACTTATAGACTTGGGTCTTTTTAAAATATTGATCAGACCTAAGGCTTCCTAATAAATGACATGCTTAAGATATTAAAATCAAAGCCCAGGCCGGGCGGTGGTGGCGCATGCCTTTAATCCCAGCACTCGGGAGGCAGAGCCAGGTGGATCTCTGTGAGTTCGAGGCCAGCCTGGGCTACAGACCGAGCTCCAGGAGAGGCACCAAAACTACACAGAGAAACCCTGTCTCAAAAAATAAAATAAAATAATAAAAAAATAATAATAAAATCAAAGCCCAGAAGAGGCAGCGGGCACTCACTCCTATTTTGACACTCGAATAAAGCCAGATTTACCTGCAACACAAGTTGATGTACAGCCTGTTTCCATGTTTTAAACATTTTGATATGTAACATATATGAGTGTGCATGTTGTGTTTTAAAAAATCGGATATATATAATTTATATATATATTTAAATATATATTTATTTAAACATAATTTATATATATATATGTTTTAAATAATTGGAGATATATATATATATAAAATCAACTGACCAATTAATGGATAGATTCACAATATGATGGCATTGTGGGATGATGGAAAGCAGGAGGTGGGGTCTGGTTGAAGGAAATAGTTCACTGGGGGCACTCCCTGGAAAGCTGTGTCATGTCCCCGAGAACTCCAGCTCTCTCTGCTTCCTGTCTCCCATGTAACAGCATGCCCACTCTGTCCCTCCACCAAGGTACTATGTGTCCCTGGAGGACCCAAAACAATGGAGCCAAGTGACCTCTACCGAGACCTCTGAAACCATACGCCAAAATCAGTCTGTTCTGTTAGACTCTTTCTGTCTGGCCTATCGTAGAGCTCAGCGGGAAAGCATTGGCCTAGCATCTGCAAGTCCAGGTATGTGCATTTAGCACGTGTACTGTGCCTCACCATCTTGTATCACGCCCATGCAAACATGATACCTTCATGGTCTGTTGCTGCTGGCATTGTTAGGAATTCTGTCTGAAATCGCTTCTGGCCGTTTGTATCTATCTGCTGTTCCCTCCGCCAGGAAGGCTTTCCCTTCAGTCTTTGGCCAAGTTGAAAACAGAGCGTGTCTCAGTTCCTTGTAGCCCTTTAGCCTCAACGTAGACGTCTCTTTCTCAGGAAAGGCTTCACCTGATCGTTCCTGAATGAGCCACCTTTGCCCAGGCTCTCCTTAGCTTTGTTTTCTTGCCTTCCTAGCATTGATCACAACTTACAACTGTTTTTGATAAATTGTTTTTTTTTTTATTGGTTATTAAACAAGAATTTAACTTTTGTGAGTGTAGCAGGAACATGTGACTATTTGGAAGAGTTGTTGTTTTTTTTTTGTTTGTTTGTTTGTTTTTTTGAGACAGGGTTTCTCTGTGTAGTTTTGGTGCCTGTCCTGGATCTCGCTCTGTAGACCAGGCTGGCCTGGAACTCACAGAGATCCGCCTGCCTCTGCCTCCCGAGTGCTGGGATTAAAGGCGTGCACCAGCGTCACCTGGCTATTTGGAAGAGTTTTCTGTGAGTTCATCCACTCTCATCAGCACTCACTCTCCTTAGAGAGACAAAGACATTGAGACGCAGGCACAGAGATGTGCAGAGATTAAGGGACCAGTCAAAGCCACCAGATTATTCCAGGGGAGAGTCAGCATTCAAACCCAGGAAGTAGTGGGGGCTTGTAGCAAAGTTGATATTAAAAGCCCCAGATCCTAGGCCCCTGGCTGACATTTATTAAAATCTTCCCACATTAACCCAGCACTCAAGGGTTGAAGCAAAGATAATCACAAGTTCAAGGCCAGCCTGAGCTACCTAGTGAGACTTGGTAATGGTTCATTTTGATGTCCAACAAGATTTAGAATCACCTCAGAGACAAACTTCTGGCCTGTCCATAAGAGTGTTTCCAGAGAGGTGTAGCTGAGAAGACTCACCCTGACTGTGGGCGGCATCATCCCATAGGCTGGGGTCCCAGGCTCCATAAAGAGACCTTGAGTTGAGGACACACATTCCCATCTCTCTGCTTTGGTAGATGCAAAGGGACCAGCTGCCTTATGCTCTCGCTGCTACATCCAGAGCGGCTGCTGCTACCACACCCTCCCACCCCGTGGACTGAATCGTCAAACTGAGTCACATCAAACCCTTCCTTGCTTACGTCAAGTGTCTCGTCAGAACAAGAAGGAAGTCTTGAATACAGACCCTGTCTCAAAACGAATCTTTCTGCGGTGCTGTGTCTGCTAGGAATTATCACTGTCCTTACAATAACCTCATGAAGCAGGCATGGCTGTCATCCTCATAAGTGAGGACTGAGACCCAGGGAATTAAGAAACTGTCTGAAGAGTTCCCAGCCAAAAAAAAAAAGGCAGAATGATGATAGAGATCGAGCTTTTTATCTAGGAGAATCCTGCTTCTGCGACACGTCACACTTTCCCGGGTCTGAGACCCTGTGTAGGCTTCCCACCAACAGGAAGAATCACCGCTGTCCTCTGAGGGGTGTGTGGAAGGCCTCACAGGCTTCCTTCTGAGCACTGGCTGGGAAGCTGCTTCCCCTAACCCCGTGTCCTGCTGTCCCCCTCCAACCCGGGTTCATTTTGGGCCTCCCAAATGGAGACATTTGAACATTGTCCTTTCTCTGTGGGAAATCTGGGAAGGAAATGCAAATATTGGGGACATTAACTCCCAGTTGAACAACGGGTCAAAGGAGAAATCAAAAGAGGAATATGGAAATGTTTTGAGATGAGCGAAGATGAAAACTCGGGGGATCTAGGTGAAGCCTCACGTGCTTGGAGACCACAGCTGTTTGTCCCCTTTCTGCCCCTACCTCCGGAAGTTCACTTCAAAAAGCTATGCAAGCCATACTTAACTGGAGTCCAGTTCTGGGTGGGGCAGAGGTTTGAAGACAGCCACAGCCTGGTAGGAATTAACTTGGCCATGGAATAGGCAGACTAATGGCTACAGAAATGGGCTGAGGACATAATCGAGATTCTGGCCAGCAAGACCCAAACGTTGCCCGTCTGGCCTGGCACTGCCTGATGCTGTCTTCTACCCTGTGTTCTCCAGCTCTCCTCTCCTCTCAGAGACTCGCCCTCCTTTCTGACTCGCTTACACCGCTTTTCTTACCTACGTAGCCATTTCCACATCATCCGTTTTGCAGATTTTGTAAAGTTGATGTTTGAACCCTATTGACTGGAATCTGGAATTAACCCCCTACCCCCACCCCTGGCCCGGCCCTTGCTCCCCAGACAGTACGCACTGGGGATACGGGGGCAGTTGCAGCCTTAGCCAGAGGGAGGCCAAAGCAGACCGTCTCTGGCTCACACCCCAACCCTGGTTCCTCTGCTCTCCACAAAACTTAGCGAGTCTTCCCAGCCACGTAGGAATACTTTTGTATTCTTTCAATTTTCTCACTACTTTGCTACATCTCCACTGGTCCCAATACTACAGATAGATGTCTTCCGGCTTCATTCCTGTTGTCCCTAGAGTTGTGGAATGTTGTTTTGAAGTTCTTTGGATTTTTGTATCCAGACTCGTATTAGCGATTCTTAGACTGATGCCTGACACATCATAGGCATGAATACACGTGATAACAAGTTCGAGGTGAGAAGAGAGGGGCATGGGCGGGGGATGGAGCTCAGTTAGTAGGTTGCTGGCCTAGCACGCACCAGGTCCTGAGTTCAATGCCCAGTGTGGGGTGGTAGTGCATACCTGTAGTTCCAGGGCTTGGTCTCCCAAGCCAAAAGATCAAGAGGCCAAGGCTTCATAGAGAGTTTGAAGTCGATCTGGGCTAATGGAGAGTCTGTCTCAAAAGAAAATACTATTATGTGAAAAAGAAAATAATAAAGAATACTTTTGAAAGGAGGAAAGAGCACTAGACTGTTTTGCACAAATCATATGGCTGTATTACATGTCGGGGTTCATGTACCCATTTCTCCCCTCACTGCAGGGTCATCATTCCTTAGTCCATGCCTAAAACAGTACTACCATAGAACAAAACCTTAATCTCCGTTTGTCAAATAGCCAAGGAATAATTATAAGGTGCTCAGTCAGTCTCTGAATGAGGTGGAGGAGGACTTGATAATGTTACTGCTATTGTGTGTATGATGGGACTCGGGGCATATGCATGCCATCATGCAAGTGTGGAGATCACAGGACAGCTTTGTGGAGTTGGCGCTCTCCTTTATATGGGTTCCCGGGCTGGAACTCAGGTCACCAGGCTTCATCACGGTCACTTTGCATGCTGAACCGTCTCACCAACTCTGGAAGAGGATTTCCACCAATACTGTTATCTGAAATATTTCCTGAGAGGGCTGGAGAGAAGAAGGCTCAGTAGTTAAGAGCACTGGCTGCTCTTAAAGAAGACCTGGGTTCACCCACACGGTGACTCACAACCATCTGTGACTCCAGTTCCTGGGCTTCTGACACCATTTTCTGACCTCTGTAGACACTGCCTGCACACAGTGAACATGTACACATGCAGGAAAGCACTCACAACATATAAAATAAAATAAAAACATCTTTAAATTTTTTTTTTCTGAGACAAGGTATAAATGAACTTAAGTGAATAAACTGTATATTACCAGGAAAATTTCTTAGAGAGGAAACCACATTAATGTCACTCCTCTCAACGATGCCCATCGCTTAAGATGAGTACACCTGCCTGGTCCATTCTCAGTAGTGGGGGTGGGGAGGCTCGGCACACAGGATGGGAGTTCAGGGGTGTGAACACGTGGGCTGTGGGGTTTCTGTAACTGTAGTCCATTTCTTTCCAAACGCTTGGGAAAATACAATTATAATTCCATCCTGTTGCTGTTGTGTTTTCTTCTCATTGTACATTTAAATTCTATAAACCGTCCAGTTCATGTGGACGTGCATAATAAGTGGCCCCAGATCGTATTCTAAATGGAAGCCAGAGCCAGTGACCAGACTCCAGGAAAGCATAATTATCCCATGAGCAGAACTGCGTTTTCTGGGAGGGCTTTTGTCAGTGTGTGGAGCCCTAGATGTACATCTCAGGCACTAGCAGGAAAAGGATTTAAAAAACACATTTCTCCTCTTTCCTGGCAGGAGGGAACCCTCCTTTGTGCAAAAAGATGTAGTGTGCTAGTGCATCCCAACCCTTGAGGGAAAGGAAGAAAATTATATCAGAAATCTATGCATGCTAAAATAATATTCACTCAAAATGGGGAATGATTGATTCTTTCCATATGTTCTTATCCTATTTCAATTTAAATTAATTTTGCAGGAGCCATTAACCATCCCTGTAAAATTTTTCTAGATTTTCTCCTAACGCTGGCTTTGGCACACCTACAGCCGGTAACCATCTTTATGGTTAATCTGTCGAACCAAAATTAATTTCAGCACAAAAGCTAAATGGTCCTCAAGAGCCCTTCCTCATAAGCATGGCTGGCTTTCACCAGGGACAGACAGCACAGCCTGACAAGGGTGAGGGAAACGTTTCAAGGGATCCCTTCCAAATTCTTGCATTATTTTTTTTTCTTTCTTCCCAATTTGCAGGTGCAAAAATTCCATGTGTAATTCTTTAATTCCAAGGGCGATGGGTGCCTTGGGGTCTCAGAATTCAGCACAAGTGGCCGTCTGGGACGTGATGTTCTGCTCTCGAGTGGTGGCAGGTGCGGAAGAAGGACAAGCAGGTCGAAGTTGAACCCCTTCTCCTTGTCCCTTTTTCCCCTCTTCTGGGCCGGTGTGTGACGACCGAGCTGAGTCAGTCGTCACCAAAGCCGCGCTGCTGTGCACCAGGAGAAGGACTTGGTACTTAACCCATATTTCCAGGAGCCTTCTCTGGCTTCCTTTATGCCGCAGAACAAGAAGAGCCGAGCACACCCTCTGTTTGTTTTGTGCTATGCCTGCTGGGTGCGTCCCTTGCTATTGCTCTGCTCTTTATAGATGGTCTTTTCACTGAGGTTGAGAACTTCTATATTTAGAAAACAATACGAGACGTACAAGATGGAAAATTTAGAGAAAAGCAGGAGTGTGCTGAGGAGAGATGGGCAAGAAACAACCACAGACCCTGTTCATGACAGGAGCCGTCCCAGGCACCCAGGTTCGATTGCTCTTCTTCCTTGGAAAGTGGAGTCACTGTGGATTTGACACGATGCACCAGGACCAAGGAAAACATGGACACAGCACAGGAATCCAGGCAACGACAGACCGCTGTGTCAGCCGGGAAAAGCCCGTGCACCTGGCTCCAGTGGCCCCCACAGACTCTCCTTTGTTGGGGCTTCGTCGGCACATGAGGTTCGGATGAGGTCAGTGACTTCTTTCCGGACGAGGAGTGGTTTATATGATTTTTCTGCTGTATCTGGAAGTTTAGGATTGGTGGTTCCTACGCTGAAAGTCTCCCGACAGCATCTGGTTTATCATCACTCTGAGAAGGATGCTTTGAAAAAATTAGCGGGCAGAACACTTTTTTTTTTTTTTTTTTTTGCTATTTTTTGTCATTGTTTTTGTTTTTGTTTGTTTTTCGAGACAGGATTTCTCTGTGTGGCCCTGGCTGTTCTGGAATTGGCTCTATAGATCAGGCTGACCTCAAACTCAGAGATTCTGCCTCTGTTTCCTGGTGGCTGAGATTAAAGGTGTGTACCACCATGCCCCGATTTTCTTCATCTCCTCCTCCTCCTTCTTTTTGTTCTTCTTCTTTCTTCTTTTAATGGAAAAAGAAGGATGGGCCCTTGGAAGCAAGGGGGAACTGACATTATACGGTCTAGAGCCTTGGCCTGTGGCACCATAAGAATGCCATTATTCCTTATTTTAGACAGTAAGCCTATTTGGTTGTCTGTGGGCTTGAGATGTGCTTGGTCATTTCTACATGGTCTCTTAATGCTGAATAAATATCGTACTCAATATACACTCATATGTATATATTTACTCATTTTACAATATACGTGGCATAGAAACACACCAAGTTGAATACTTAACAAATAGATATGAGTTGCCTAGCTGCTCATTTTACTAACAGTAGGACATGCATAGATATTGTCTTTGATACTAAAAATAAAATGCAGCTAGAAGTTGTGGTACATGCCATCACTTTGAGGGCCAAGGCCAGAGGATCACTAAATTAAGGTCAATATGGACCACATAGTGAGTTCAAAGGCATCCTGGTATATGTCACAAGGTCCTATCTCTTTCTTTCTATGTATCTATCTATTTGGCAAAAACCATATGTGCTATCTAGATAACACACTGATGGTTTCATTCACAAATTCAAGGTCATCCTGGGGATATGACTCAGTGGTGTAGAATGTGTGTTCAGTATGTGCTAGGTCCTGGGGTTCAGTACTCAGCTTTACACACACACACACACACACACACACACACACACACACACACACACAGGAGGATTAAGAGAGAGAAGTACATACAGGCACACACAGTTCAAGGCCCCTGGTCATTTTAGATGACAGGATCTAGAGAAACACAATGCATCATGAAGTACTTCCAATCAGGTTGCAGCTGCCTAGCGCCCCTGCCCTCTGGAATCCTGCCTCAGCATCAAACTCTGGTTCTGTGGGTAAGACAGTCACCTTGAATTGTCTAGCCTTCCAAAGGACTTAACTCCTCTACTATCCAGTTGACTGCTTTGAGTTTTAGGTGAGAAGTCTTGAACTTAACTCTTTCTTAACTGTTTCTCTCCAGTGCCCCAGCTTTCCTGGGGAAAGGAAGTGGGCCTCACAATCTACAGAAGATACCACAAGGGCCCTGGAACCTTGAGTGTTGGTTTTGGTGCAGCCACGGTTGCTAGCTGTAGACCAATGAATGCTCCTTCCCGAGTGTCAGCCCCTCAGGTGTGTGGCTTTCTCTGATACTTCACAAAGCCATTTTACAGAGTAGCAGGTGACGTCATGGAAATGGTTTGGAGTCAGATAGTTCTGGCTCATTCTTCAACAAATATTTATTTAGCATTGCTGTACGCCAAACACTATTTTTGGTGCCAGAGAAACTGTCTTTGAAGCTCACATGCGTGTGTGTGTGTGTGTGTGTGTGTGTGTGTGTGTGTGTGTGTTCCAGTATAATTAGTCTGTGGCTTTAAGAAAATCACTTAGCCCCTCTAAGCTTGCTTTTATCCATCTGTAGGATGGATTAAAAAATATCATAGTACCATCTCAAGATTTGATGTTAAGACTGACCACAACACATCATACAACAGAGCTCTCTGCCCATTGTTATTATTGTGGCTCTGTTCACAGTAGCCAAGTTATCAAATCAACCTAGGTATCCATCAACTACTGATTGATAGATACCTAGGTTGGATAGAGAAATACTTTTATCCATGAAGAAGTACAGCACTATGTAATTTTCAGGGGAACGGATGGAACTGGAAATCATCGTGTTAAATGAAACAAGCCAGACTCAGGATAGCAGATAAAGCATGTTTTCTCTTACATTTGGATTAAGAAAATCAAGACATGCAGGGAGAAGGGGGACCATCTGAGAGTAAGAAAAGGACCAGGAAGGAGAAACAGGAAGAGCAAGGAGGGAATGTGAATGAGCGTAATGAAAACATGTTGTGTGTGCATGACAACGTCACAATGTAGCCCGTTAGTTTGTACAATGAATACACAGTGAATTTTTTTTTTATAAAAGATTAGACCTTTAATCATAGCACTCGGAATTGGAGGCTTAAGACCAGCCTGGGCTACATGAGACCCTATCTCAAGGGATTAAAAAAAAAATTAGACAATAGCCTTTAAAGCACCTATTTTCCAGTAAGGGTTCAAGTAATGCTAATTAATTAATTAACTAAAATGCAAATACCACTATGGGGCAAAGCACTCTTTCCGTTGTATAATTTTAACCTAGATATGTGAATTCTTTTTCATCTGTCCTCTGCCGTGTGGCTTTGAAGCCGTGGACATCACAAAGTTACAGGGTTTAGAATTTAGACATTTCTTTCTCCTCATTTCCTTAAAAGCAACTTCATTCATCAAAGAAATACTTTCTGAGCATCTAGTCTGCATTCGCTGCTAGGTTGGCCCTGGATGGGTGGGGATAAATGAGACCTTCCAGGCTTTGCTGAGAATCAGAAAAGCAAGAGGTTGTACTTCACTGGGATCCTCACCTTTGGGGGCTGATTCTTTTAGGGTTGACGCTGATCGCTGATCCTTGACACTCAAAGGAAAAAAAACAAAAAACACAAGCAAGAAAAGAAAGAAGCACTGCACTTGGCAATTGGGTCAAGTGAAGTCCTCCTGGAGACCTCTATATAGCTCAGTGTACAGCCCCTTGGCAGCCTCAGACTACTCAAGAGGAAACAGATGGCGGGACACCTGTTTCCTGTGGCTGCCCCAGAGGTAAAATTTCAATCTATCAATCTCATTTGCAAGTAGAGAAAAATCAGCCAGGTTGTTTACTCTACCAGTCATGTGACCAGTTGTCACAGCTATTTTAGAGGATATAAATAAAAATAAGAAAGTATTCCAGAGACACAAGTCACTATAGGATATACCTGCCTCCAAGGCAGAGGCAGGGTGTGCAAGGCAGAGGCTGGGTGTGCAAGGCAGAGGCAGGGTGTGCAAGGCAGAGGCGGAGTGTGCAAGGCAGAGGCAGGGTGTGCAAGGCAGAGGCGGAGTGTGCTCATTTGCTTACTCAAGGCAAATCTGCTTAGGAACCAGGAACTTTGAGCAGTTTCACTGAGGCTGGGTTTACTGGTTGAGAGAATCATAACAGTGGAAAACATCTATTGAGCACCTATTGTATACCAGTCACTGTTGATCATCGTACTTCCGTCATCTTGAGTTATTTTTCCATTACTAAAGTAAAGGGGAGGTCTTCGATCACTCAGGTGTGACAGCTCAAAGAACTATTATACACACCGAGAATCAATGTCACGAAGGAAGGATCAGCCCCAGGGGTGGCAGGCCTATCATGGGGGATGAGGTGGGGGTGGGAGTGAGGTTGGGGGGTGGATAGCTGTCCCCAGAGAGTGGCAGCAGGGTTCCCGGAGATGGGGCATCCTAGTATTTAAGAAGAAAGATGTAAAAGAGGTTGCCAGCAGACGGGTATGAGTGTGGGTGGTAGGGATTGACGGTACAGAGTCTAAGGCTGCAGGAGCTGGCGGACCTCTAAGGCTCTCTCATCCTGACTGAGAAGCCTGATTTCCCTATGGTAAGGGCACACAGGACTCAAGACGTTTGGTCACAGTGCGCTCGGGCCTGATCATACTTCCTTTATGAAGGAAGTTTCCATCCTGCTCTGCAGTCTGTTGGGTTAGTGGCTAGCCTTTACCCGGATCCACGTTGAAACTCGGCTTGTTTTACATGGATGGGACTCAGGAGGGACACACAGAGTTACACATGGATTCTTCCCATGTCTCAGTTCCGGAGGTGAAGTAAAGCCATCTTCAAGTACATGGTTCTTTCAGCTGGAAGGACTTAGGAGAGGATGTTGTTTGAATGGTGTTAAACTCTGAGTCTGAATTGTGGCCCTGCACTTGAGTTCTGAATGCTCGGTCCCTGGCCTGTGGAAAGCACTATTGTAGAGACTATAGAGTCTTTGGGGTGGGAAGGACTGGCGAACAGGTCACAAGGGACAGGCCTCTGAAGGGTATAGCTGCTTCTGCTCCTGGTCTGTGGCCAGCCCCCTGCACTGGGGCCTTGTGAGGAGTCTCTGCCACACGCTTCTGCCACCAGAGAGCTGCTCCTCAGTGTCTCTGCCCACATTGCCTTCTCCCGTAATAGACTGACATTCCTCCAAATCTGTGAACCAAATGGAATCCTTCCTCCCTGAGTTGACCCCATCAGGTCATTTGTCTGACTGTTTTCATTACAGCGACACAAAATACCAAAGATAGGAATTTGTGGTGCCAAATAATCATAGGTTCACATCTCAGGTCCACGTTGTCTGTCCATCCCACCCCCCACCGCCTCTCTGTTACTAGCTGGTGGTTTTGCGTAGACTCTTCTTCACTCCAGTTTGAATCGTGGATTGAACCCAGCTGTAAAATGTGGGATACCACTCTAAGTTTGGAGCCTACTAAGGAAAAGTCAGGCATTTTTAACCCTTCTATTCACCGAGTAAACAGGGGCCACTCACTGGTCACACCCTCCCTACACCTCAGCATTGAGACCAACCCAAGTTGGCTCTCCGTCGTGTTTACCTCCATTGCCTAATTCAACAAGAACATCTGTGACTGGGGAAGCTGCAGAAGCTGCTCATAGTCATACGCAGGCTCCCCTGCATTCTAGAGGTCTGTGATTGTATTCAGAAAACACCCCTTTTCTGAAGGAGCTGAGCTTATAAACAGGTAGGAAGCAAGAGTTCTGAACCTACAATAATAATAGTCTTAATTAAGGGTGTTTTTATATTCTAAGCACTGTATTAATTAAATTATTTACTCTTTTAAAAAAAGATTTATTCTGTTTTTAATCGTGTGTGTGTGTGTGTGTGTGTGTGTGTGTGTGTGTGTGTGTGTGTGAATATATGCCATACATGTATAGGTGCCTGAGGAGAACAGAGGCATCAGGTCCCCTGAAGCTGGAGTCACAGGTAGTTGTGAGCCACGTGACATCGTGCTGGAAATTGAGCTCAGGTCTTCTGGAAGCCACTGAGCCACCTCTCCAGCACCCTGACTTGTAGTTACTCTTACAATGATCCTGTGAGGTAAGTAACATCATCTCGGTTTCGCTTGCAGTGCTGAGCACGGAACCCGGGGCCCACTGAGCAACTGCTCCCCCTCTGAGGCACAGAGGCAAGTGACTTGTCAGCGGGTCAGAGCCAATGTCTTTACCTAGAATGTGTACTCAGCACTTACGCCATGAGCTAGTCTCCATTCCATAAGCCACGTCCTTTTAAAACCCTTATAACAATAATGTGTTGTGTTCTAATTATAAAACTAAGTCATGGTTGGGATTTTTTTAAATAGAGGAAGGAGTAAAGAAGTCAAAATTATTTGTAATTTTATCATCTGGTGGTAATGTTTATTAACATTTGTGTCTGTTTCCTTAGAGAAGTTAAATTGCATGTATAATTCTCTTTCCAAGCCACATAACACCACATGTGACTTTTAAAAATTAATGCTATGATTTAAGCATTTCCCCCATGTTACTAACTATTCTTAAAACCAGAGATTTCAATGCCTGCAAATATTCTAGTTATTTAGAGGTAGCATAATTTATTCTAAAAAATCCCATAACACTGGACCATTAGGTTGTTCCCAACATTCCTGGGGCTTGTGTGGGGATCCTGGAGAGTTCTTTAGCTGAGCTCCCTCAGGAGCCAGCCCAGGATGTTTCTAGGGCAGCCAATCTACATCTCTCCCTTATGTAGGAACATCCTTGGCCATGGAAGAGAGGTGAGAATTTTGGAAAGTTTGAGTGTCCAGATTCCCAATGAAATTTCAGAATCCCATTTGGGTTTTTTTTTTTAATTGCATAATTTTCCTTAGCCTTATAAACATGACATGTATCTTACCAAAAAAAAGTACAAAATAAAAATGTGCAAAGAGCTGGGGAGACTGCCACATGCACCATAAACGTGTGCACCTGCTCGAGTTCTCAAGCACATGAGCACACAAACACACACATCTACACAAAAAGATACAAGAAGAAAACAGAATGAACACGTTAGATGTGGTGGCACACACCCTGCAATCCTAGCAGTGGGGAGACTGAGGCAGAAGAGCTGGGAGTTGACAGTCAGGATGGGTACATCATGAGGCCCTATCTCCTCAAACAAAGAAGGAGGAGGAGGAAGAAGAGACAAAACAAACTTGACTCCTACCGCTTGGTCCTCATGGTCCCCAGTGTACACTATCTTGGCTTTGCTTTTGGATCAACAACACACCCTGCGCATTCTCCTGTTAATAAATGTAGGTCATCCTTCCACACGGTAGCTGACCTCTGCCCAAACCCGACAACCACTCTGGACTCATGTTTACCTGACGGAAAGAACTTTTCAGCCTTTGTTTTTCCCCTCTCCTACGGACTGAAAGGTGGCAGCGGCCCGTCCACCAGAGTCTGCTTTCTGCCTGGGGAAGGGCTGCAGTTTCTTGGGGCGAATACAAATGACTTTATAGGAAACTGGCCCAAAGTGGTGCTTGCAAGGAAGGGCATATGTGCTAATAAGGAAATAATCTGATCATTTTACAAATGGAAATATTTTATCTTTCATTAAAAAGCATTTTTCCTCCTCTCCCTCCCTCCCACCTTTCTTGTGTGGGGTGTGTGTGTGTGTGTGTATTTGTGTGTGTGTGTATTTGTGTATGTATTTGTGTGTGTGTGTATTTGTGTGTGTATGTGTGTGTATTTGTGTGTGTGTATGTGTGTGTGTGTGTGTGTGTGTGTGTGTGTGTGTGTGCATGTGGAGGGCAGATGACATCAGGGATCTTCCTCTATGGCTGTACACTTAACTTTAAAAAATGTCTTGATTTGTCAGATTTATTTTATTAGTATGAGTATTTTGCCTACATAGATGTATGTGCATCATGCGCCCACAGAGGCCAGAAGTGGGCATCAGATCCCCTGGAACAGACAGTTGTGAGCTGCCAGGGAGCTGCTGGGTTTTGAACCTGGGTCCCCTGCAAGAACTAGTGAGTGCTCTTAACCACTGGGCCATCTTTCTGGCACGTGGTCACTTAACTTCTAAGGAAACCTGAAGATTCAGTCTTTTCTGTGTCCTCCAGCTGGTAAACAAAGGGTGTCTTGAGTTAGATATGCGCGTCGCGTGTGCTCCCCCTGATTACAGCTCTGCCTCTCAGAAGGGTCACAGTGAGTTCAAGGCCAGCCGTGGACACGTGAAACCTTGTTTCAAAAACACAGAATAGGAGCTTACTTCTGGCTTTTGAGGATGTCCTTCTGATTTTCTATCTACTTTATTCCTGACTTTGCCACGAAGGAGAATCACGGACTAATCTCAAATTCATTTCATTTACTTATTTATTTATTACTAATTTATTTATATTTAAGTTTGGCCTCAAACTCACCTGCCTTAGCCTCCTGAATGGTATTATCAGCACACCTGGTTCAAAGTTCACTTCCAATGGCCACGTTAGAAATCAGTAAACACAGACCTCAGAGCCTCTCTGGTCCCAGACCAGGGACTTTATGCTCAAAGGGTCTCACTATCCTGATGGAACAGGTAATAAATACATCAAACACAGCAGTTACCTTTGCTTTGTAATAAAACTACTTCAGAAAGAGTTAAAAAAAAAAAAAAAGCTACAAGTGTCTGTGAGTCCCTTGACGTGGGTCATGGGGCTTAAACTCTGGTCCTCAGCAGAGGCAGTGAGTGGTCTTAACAGATCTCACTTTAGTCCTTAAAGTCTTTTTGTGTGTGTGTGTGTGTGTGTGTGTGTGTGTGTGTGTGTGTGTATGTGTTTTGAGACAGGGTTTCTCTGTAACAGCCCTAGCTGTCCTGGAACTCACTCTGTAGATCAGGCTGACTTAAAGTGTGCTCCACCACTACCTGGCCCTGGAAGATTTTTTAAATAAAGAAAAGAGAGGGTTGTGTGACTCTGGAAGTCATCTGCCATTATTTCCCTTGTGCCCAAAGGGCTTCCTCAAACATGCCAGACCTGCTGCGAAAAGCCTTTCCAACTTTGGTATATCTGAAGAAGTCTTTATTAGAAAGATGTTCTCCTGGTGGGCAGACCAACCCTGAAGCTGCCCAGGACCAGAACCAGGATTTTGACTTGGCCTCCCCAACACCCACCCCATCTATGATCTGCTGAAGCACGTGAAGGGGCCAGTCCTGCAGGCCCAAAGCTGCAGGATCTCCATGACACAGGGCAATAACAGGATATCCAAGAGGAGTTCCAGTGAGGGCCCAGCATCCATAGTGCAGCAGAAACCAGAGGCCTCGAACCAGACCAATGATTCTTCATAATGAACACTTGCAAGTAAAGATGTATGGACAAAAGGGTTTACTGTGTGACTCACTGTGTCAACTACAGCTTCCATGATGAGAATTTTATCCCCCCCCTTCCCCTTTTTCTCTTAAATTTTGTTTTATTTGGGGGGGGTACAGGGGGGCAAAACATGGATGCGAAGGGATGGGGAAATGAACAGGATCAAATACATGATGTAAAAGACACACAGAATAAATAAAAAGAAAGGAAAAAAGAAAGAAAGCATTCTCCCTGGGTATAGAATTCCAGAGTGCTTTTTTTCCTTGTCCTGTTTGTTCCTGTCTGTGAAGGTATGGCTTCACTGTCATTTTGAACTACCTCGCCTCTATAGCCCAGTCTCTTCTCATTTTGATTCACCTCTGTGGTGGTTTGAATGAAAATGGCCCCATATTCTCATAGGGAGTGGCACTATTAGGAGGTGTGGCCTTGTTAGAGGAGGTGTGGCTGTGTTGGAGGAAGTGTGTCACTGGGGGTGGGCTTTGAGGTCTCAGATGCTCAAGCCAGACCCAGTGTCGCCCTCTCCTCCTGCTGGAAAAATAGAGATGTAGAACTCTATTTTTCCAGCACCATGTCTGCCTGAGTGCCGCCGTGCTTCTCACCATGACAATAACAGACTGAACCTCTGAAACTGTAAGCAATCCCCAATGAAATGTTTTCCTTATTAAGAGTTGCCATGGCCATGGTGTCTCTTCACAGAAATAGAAACCCTAACTAAGACAACCTCATCCATAACTTTTCCTCGCAGCTAGTTTTAAGATTTTTCTCTTTATCACTGGCTTTGGATGATTTTTAATGTGCCATAATAAGTTTCTTCATTCTTCTGCTTGAGTCTGTGGAACTTCTTGGGATCTTTACAGAAGTAATTGTGGTTAGAGCTGGCAAGATGGCTCAGTGGATAAAGGCTCCTGCTCCAAGCCTGATGATCTGAGGGTCTGGGGAAGAAGTCAGGATGGGCTACAAAGTGGATTACAAGGCTGAATGGTAACTGGCTTCATTAAGTTGGCCAAAGGCATTGTTGGGCCACAGAGCTCTGGCCAGACTGTTCTATGACTCGGTCTCCCTCCCATGTAGGCTGGACAGGCATAGGAAAACACAGCAAGTTAATTGCTACTTTTATACCAATAAGGTGGAGATAAATGGAAACAGGAAATTTAAAAAGAGGCTGGAGTATAGTTCAGTAGTAGACTGCTTACTTAATGTGAGGCTCTGGATTCAATTTCAAGCATTGAATAAAGGAATGAATGTATCAGACCAAATTTTTCATTCTTTCTAATTTGTAATTAACCAATTAGCCAGGCATGGTGGCACATGCCTTTAATCCCAGCACTTGGGAGGCAAAGGCAGGCAAATCTCTGAGTTTGAGGCCAGGCTGGTCTATAGAGCGAGTTTCAGCACAGCCAGGGCTATACAGAGAAACCCTGTCTCAAAAAAAAAAAACAAAAACCAAAAACAACAAGGCCAGCCTGGTCTACAGAGCGAGTTCCAGGACAGCCAGGGTACACAGAGAGACCCTGTCTGGAACAAAAACAAACAAACAAACAAAATAAAACAAAAGAAATTAATCAATTAATGAATTTGCATTGTTTGTTGTATACATGCTTATATACATATTTACATGTGTGTGAGTGAATGTATTTATTCAAATACATGTCCACAAGTATGTGCATGTTAATGCCAGATGTTGACATTGGATATCTTCTTCTGTTATTTTCCAACTTAAATATTGAGGCAGGGAGCCGGGCGGTGGTGGCACACACCTTTAATCCCAGCACTTGGGAGGCAGAGGCAGACGGACCTTTGTGAGTTCAAGGCCAGCCTGGACTACAAAGCGATTTCCAGGAAAGGCACAAAGCTACACAGATAAACCCTGTCTCGGAAAAAAAAATATTGAGGCAGGGTCTCTCACTTAAACCCATAGCTCACTGATTTGACTAGTCTAGCCAGCCTGCTTGCTCCTGGAATCCCCTGTCTCCACCCCTACTTGAGGGCTGGGACTACAAGCAGGCTGCCACACCCACTTGCATTTATGTGGGTTCTTGGAAGCCAAACTTCAATCCTAATACTAGTGTGGCTTTTCCCACTGAGCCATTTCTCCAGACCCTAGGTTTTTTTTTTCTGAAATGAAAACAAAGAAAAATGAAACAAAAAGCCTTAAGTGTGAAATGTATGTAAATGAGGGCAAAATGTAAAGTTCTATGAATTGGGGAGACATACAGACTTCCTTGTATTCTGGCAATTTTTCTCTGAGTTTGAAATTATATCAAAAGTAACAAAGGAAAAAGAAAGCTGTTTAAGAAGGTGAGTGAGACAGAACCAGAGGATACTCCTAAGTGTCCCTCATCAACTGCTCTTCCCAAAGCACACCTTACTTTTGTGTATAGTAGGTCTTTTTTTTTTTTTTTTTAATTTTTTGAGATAGGATTTCTCTGTGTAGCTTTGGAGCCTATCCTGGAACTCGCCCTGTAGACCAGGCTGGCCTCAAACTCACAGAGATCTGCCTGCCTCTGCCTCCCAAGTGCTGGGATTAAAGGTGTGTGCCACCACCGCCTGGCCGGAGATAGTAGGTCTTTCTAGGAGGAAAAAACCATCACTGTTCTGGGCAGGGAGCTCATCAGAGTCAGTTAGGGAAGCACAGATGAATGGTGTCTCTAGGGAAGCATCCTGATATCCTGGTTCAGAGGACTTAGGCAATGACCCTGAAAGTATATCAAAATACAAATGTAAGAGAACCACCTTCTTTAATTTGTTGTCTTAGTTCGGGTTTCTATTGCTGTGAAGAGACACCATGACCATGGCAACTCTTATAAAGGAAAGCATTTAATTGGGGCTGGCTTACAGTTCAGAGGCTTAGTCCATTATCACCATGGCAGGACATGGAGGTTTGCAGGCAGACATGGTGCTGGAGAAGGAGCTGAGAGTTCTGCATCTTGATCTGCAGGCAGCAGAAGGAATCTCTGAGTGCCACACTAGGTATAGCTTGAGCACAGGAGACCTCTAAGCCCACCCCCACAGTGATGCACTCCTCCAACAAGGCGATACCTACTCCAGCAAAGTCATAACTCCTAATAGTGCCAATTCCTGTGGGAGCCATTTTATTTTGAACCACCACATTCCACCTTCTGGCCACCATAGGCTTTTGGAGCTATATCATAATGCAAAAATGCATTCAGTCCAACTTCAGAAGTCCCCCTAAATCTATAGAGTCTCAAACTTATTTAAAATTCTAAAGTTCAAAGTTTCTTCTGAGATTCATGCAATCTCTTAATTGTAGTCCCCTGTAAAATCAAAATCAAAAAGCAGATCACCTACCCAACATATAATAGCACAAGATATACATTACCATTCCAAAATGCAGGGAAGGGAGCATAGTGAGGAAATACTGGACCAAAGCAAGACCAGAATCCAGCTGGGCAAACTCCAAACTCTGCATCTCCATGTCTGATGTCAAAACTCCTTTCAGCTCTGTTGACTACAGCACACTTCTTTCTCTTGGGCTGGTTCCACTCCCTGTTAGCAGCTCACCTCAGCAGATGTCCCATGATTCTGGCATCTCCAACATCTTGGGGTCTCCAAGGCAATCCAGGCTTCACCTTCACAGCTTCACACAATGGTCTTTCTAGGCCTCCATGCAGGGACACCCCTACACATGCCTGGCATCAGCGGCTGTCCTTAGTCAAGGAGGAAGATTCCATAATCCCTTTCTTCTATCCTTCAGCCAGAACCATGTGGCTGAAGCTGCCAAGTTCTGCTGCTTGCTGGGGCTGGAACGTGGTCCCCTCATTCAATTACATCTTTACCAGTTTTCTGGTATTGATGGTTTCCTTCACTGCCTAAGCTTGGCTGTTCTGGAACTTGCTCTGTAGACCAGGCTGACCTCAAACTAAGAGATCTGTCTGGCTCTGCCTCCTGAGTGCTGGGATTAAAGGCATGTATCACCACACCCAGGTCTAAGCTTTTCTTTAATTCCTTTACACAAGTTGGAAATTTAGCTGGGTGGGATCTTGCCCTAAGGTCACCACTCCTTTTATTTCATTTCTTGATCTGTTTATCTCCTTAACATAGGACTTAGCTCCAGTCCACTTCCTGGTACTCCTTTTCTCCTCAATTTGTATTTCTACTCGCTCAGCTCGCTCCTTTTCACTATAACACTAATAATCACATGAAAGAGTCTATGCACTAGGCTGTTTGGAGATTTCTTCTGCCAATGGAATTAATCCAAATCTCTTCACTTTAGCTTTAGGCAGACTCTTCGGACAAGGGCAAAAGCAGCCACATTCTTCACTAAAACATCACAAGAACGATCTCTAGGCAATAAACTAAAATTCTTCTTCTCTGAAACCTCTTAAGTCAGACCCCCCCACACACAGTTCAAATCACCCTCAGTACCATCTTCCATGCTTCTACTAGGATGACCCATTAAGCAGCGCTTGAAGCATTCCACTGCTTTCCTAACTCAAAGTCCGAAAAACATGGTCAGGCTATCACAGCAATACCCCACTCCTGGTACTAACTTATGTCTTAGTTAGAGTTTCTATTGCTGTGAAGAGACACTATGACCATGGTAACTCTTATAAGGGAAAATATATAATTGGAGCTAGCTTACAGTTTCATAGGTTTAGTACATTATCATCATGGCAGGACATGGAGGTTTGCAGGCAGACATGGTGCTGGAGAAGGAGCTGAGAGTTCTGCATCTTGATCTGCAGGAGGTAGAAGTCTCTGTGCTCCACACTAGGTGTAGCTTGAGCATAGGAGACCTCTAAGCCCACCCCCACAGCGACACACCTCCTCCAATAAGGCCATACCTACTCCAAAAAAGCCATACCTCTTAATAGTGCCACTCCCTATGGGAGCCATTTTCCTTCAAACCACATCATTTGCCACTAGAAATTCAAGCATCATGCTCATCCCAATGGTTTGTTGGGTTTTTAACAGAGGCCCTCTGGGGTATCTGAAGACAACCTTAAAAACGCGTATGGGTTTATCAACTGCTCCGAATCCTCTGATTGTACACTTAGCCTTTATAAATTTCATTATATGTCAGTCATACCTCAATAATGTTGGGTTTCTTTTTCTCCCTAAGGCCACTTTAAAAGTAAGTCATTCTTTTTTTTAATTGTCTATATATTTTTATTTCCCTGGATATCTGATGTTAGGATCATAATAACTGCTATTGGAAATATATATATATTTCAATTGGCAAGTATTTCTCATGGAACAGTTGAAATAATCTAAATCGCCTCTCTTCCTTTTGTCAGACTAAATAAAAAGTGAGAATATTTGGTTATTATGGTGGAGCTGGCATCTCCAGAAGACTGCAATGGTGAACTGTTTGCTCCAAAAGGTGAAAACTGCAGGGTTATTTTAGTTCAGATGTACCAATCCTGCTTTTTATTCTACAGCAAATAGAGAATTGAATGAATCTCAAGCCGTAGATATTTCTCTGGTCTATTTTTAAACACACACTGGCTCTTTCCCAGAAAGAGGAGAAACAAAAATCCACTGGCAGTCGGGCTTTACCTTTTTCCATTGAATTTCCTGAGGAGATTAAAAAAAAAAAATCTCTGGAAACCCGGAACAGATGGAGCAGCAAGGAGAACACCGCAGAACAGGAACTTGACAAGGTCCTTAGGAGAAAACAAAGCCTCAAGAGACCTGTCTTTACAAAACTCAGTTGACTGGAGACAGAGTATCCGATGGAGTAAATATTTGCCTTTCTTTGAAGGAACTCGGGATGATAAAAACAGCCACATTACATTGTTCTGCAGGTTGCTCTATCAGGCATGGATCCTAAGGATTTCCGATCTGAATCGGGCTTAGAGAACGGATAAAAATGTTCCTCATTAACATTTATTCCCTTTTTTCTTAGCCATGAAACCATTCTTTAGATATCAGAAAAGTTAAATTTAAAAGTCTGAACAACCCAGGGGATGGGGAGGGCTGAGCAGATCCCACATTCAAAAGCCATGCTGTTCCCAGAACCGAGTGAGAAAGTCACCCCACCCTGACGTTGTAACAGGTGTAACGTGGGAGCTGGCCTCTGCTGGGGGTGGAGGGCGCTGCGCGCTGACACTACTCCTCAGGTCTCTCCGACTCTCATACAGCACACTGGCTACCAAGCCATTGAGATGAGCTGCGACCTCAAGCATATGACGCTGCAGCCAGAGAAGTGGACCAAAAAGCTGACACTCTCAGAAAAAATAAAAAATAAAAACACTGGGAGGGAGTGGCTCAAACTCAACAGGGATCTTTGCCAAGTAGATACAGTTTGCTTGTTGTGTTTTTGTTTTTGTTTTTGGTTTTTTTTTGTTTTTGTTTTTTTTTTGGTTTTTCGAGACAGGGTTTCTCTGTGTAGCTTTGCGCCTTTCCTGGAAC
Organism: Peromyscus attwateri; assembly: GCA_902168425.1. Taxonomy (NCBI): domain Eukaryota; kingdom Metazoa; phylum Chordata; class Mammalia; order Rodentia; family Cricetidae; genus Peromyscus; species Peromyscus attwateri. Next base: position 40,036 of record CABHPP010000968.1, read on the forward strand.
TCACTTGGTAGACCAGGCTGGCCTTGAACTCACAAAGATCCGCCTGCCTCTGCCTCCCGAGTGCTGGGATTAAAGGCGTGCACCACCACCGCCCGGCAGCCGGGTGTTTTTGTTTTTATAAATGACAAACCCTTCTTGAGTTTCAAAAGAAAAGAGATAAATAAGCTTCCATTTTTATATCAATTAAGATGTCAGGTTATAAGGGACCTAAACACCTTCTCAAGAATAAAACAGAGAGGAGCATGGCATGCTAGCCCACGGTAAGAAGTAAAATACAAAAACGAAGTCCCGTAAAACACAGTGAGTGCAGAACCTTCCTTGGAGGGAAGCTGGGCTACATTCCCTTGTCAGAAGACACGGTGTGAATAAAAAGGAAGGAAGGGACCGTCTTGATGAGGCCAAATGAGCTGGTAAAGCCAGCGTACTTGAGTCTAATGAGACTGTGGCGGGGCCTTAGGTGGCTGACTAAGAGGGCTGGTCTTTTGATGCCTAAGGCTATTTACAAGCTGAAAGAGGCTGGCAGAAGTCTCGGGATGCTTTCAGAGTCACTTTATTATGACTCTTCATTTACGATTTTCATTATGATTCTCTTTAGAATCATCGGCTAGATGCCTCTGGCTCACAGATGGGGGTAGGGGATTTAAAAGCCTAAGTGTGGTGTTGTAATGAGTCCAGAGAGTTTGGAAACCGTCATGTGGGTGACTTTGAATGTTTGGAATTGCGGGATGATTGCAGAGATGATTATCTGAAAGCAATGGTCAGGCCCAGTTGCAAATGACTGCCTGAAAGAAAATGGGGCTCGTGGGAAACCTGTGGAAGACCCCCACAAGCTTCAGAAGCCAGCCTGGTTTGATTAAGTCAGTCACTAACGGAGTGCAGGTGACTTACTTGTTTTGATGATTTGGCTGGCTTACCTCCTTCAGGGATAGCCTGTGATTCAAGATGCCAGGTCTCTTCATGGCATGGATGAGGTGTTCAGGACCTCAGAAGGGCTACAACTGGCCCCTGGCTCTCAAGGCAGTGACCTCTCAAGGGAATTCTTCTTTGTTGTCTGAAGAGCCACTCAGAAGGAAATGGCTCCTCTTTTCTGCCATTGGGAAAATAGATTATTTACTTATCCACCTACCTGCTTTTGTTGTATGGAATAAGTATTTTCTCAGCACCTGTGTGCCAGGCACTGTGATAGAGGCTATGGATGAAGCCGTCAAGTAGGACCTCCTGGAGTTTATATTCTAATAAGAGTCCAACATAAGAAAGTGCATATATAAAGAAATATCTTAGATGGAGAAAATACATGGGGCGATGTGGAAGTGGATAAAATATGTCCGAGTCATCTTGGTGGGTGCTCAGGTCTTACAGAGCCACATCCAGACAAAAGAGAAAGCTGGGTTGGGGAACGGGGGTGGGGGTGGGGATCCATGAATAACAACAGTAGGAAGATGCAGTTGGTAACGGGCAAAGCCATGGAGCAGAAATTGAGGCATGCTCTGACATAGTTGGGGTGCGGTTGAGTCCGGGAAAACAGATGCTCGGTGAGGGTGGAGGAGCAAGAAAGTGACCTTTAATTCTGAGAGCACCAAGACGTTACTGGGGGCTTTTAAAGATGAGAGCAAGTCCTGGCTGCAAATGGCCGCCTGAGAGAAAATGACGAGCCTCATTTTAGCAAGATCACTTTTGACTGCTGTACGGAAAATGTGTTAGAAAGAGATAAATATGGAAGCAATGAGACCAGTAAGTGATATGAAGTGATAGTGGCTTGTACTATTTATGCCACCCGGGGAGGGGGGTGCTATTGGCTGATTTGGGGATTCAGTGGGCATGTCTGGAGGACTTTCAGGTTATGTCCTGGAACCAGGGATTAGAGACAGGAGGTAGTGTCAGAGGCAGGGAAGGGAGGATGTGTGCCAGAGAAGAAAAAAAAAAGTTTAGAATCCCAACAGTGATGCTGTGTAAAGAGTCAGGCGGTCATTCTCAGGCTTTCTCACACATGATCTGTTACATATAGTTCTACATACAACTTTATGCATTTTGGTTTCATTAGTATTAAATCTCCACCTAGGGGTGTGCATTATAGTATTACAATGAACCGTAGGTCACCTTCAGACACCCAGGATGGTCTCTGCGCCTATGCCAATGGCTGTATTTACTTGGTGGTAGAGGGAGTGTGGGCCTTTCTTCTTTGAAACTAGTTTCTTTCCTGGGCTAATTTTGCAGCCTTTATGCAAGGCTCTCTAGACCTTACAATACCCTCTATTCTCTTACCTCGGTGCGCTGTATTGCCCCTCCCTTAGACCTAAGACCTTCCAACAGCGTTCCATCCACTAGGGTAATGTGGAAATGACCCGGGGTCTTCCAAAATTAGACTATACAAAGCCACGCAAACTCTACTTTTTGTGCTCAGTCCTCGTTTGATCGACCTGAGAAATACATTCCTTGAGGATGCCCACCTTGGAAGGAGCCTGGGCTATGTCATGTGACCACGTGCAGACGTTCCAGTCAATAGCCCCGGCTAAGGTCCAGTGGGCAGTCAGCTTCAACTCCTAGGTGTATGAGTGAAGTTGCCTTCCGGGCGATTCCAGCTCCCCCTGTTCAGTTACCCTCATCTCCGAGTCTTCTGCAGGAGTCACCCCCGGTTAGCAACTCTGTCGAACACATGACAAGAAGCAACTTGAAAGTGGAAAGCTTTGTGTTGACTTACAGGCCGTCGTGGCAGGGAAATAGCATGGCGTTAGGGACATGAGACGGCCAGTCACACTGTGAGCATGCGCGGTAGGAAGCATAAACCAGGAAGTAGAGCCAGACTTTCAAACCCTTAGTGACCCACTTCTTCCAGTGAGGCTCGGCCACCTAAAGGTTCCCCAGCCTTCTAAAACACCACCAGCTGGAGGTTAGAGGTCACATGCACCAATGGAGCTGGTATTTCCCTTCCAAACCACAGCTTCGCCCTGGCTGAGGTCTGAAATGTGAGTCCAAATAAGTCAGTCCCGTGGTGCCCTGTCTGGATTTCAGGACCATTAATATTTGAAATAGGTTGTCATGCAGCAGAGGTAACTGACGCAGTGGGAGAAGAACATCTCTCAGGGAAGAAACAAGGAGTTGCCATGAAATTCGAGGACACACTTCCTGAAGGAGTAACCACACGGAGTCACTGAGGCGGCTGAGTTCGCAGACATGGATGCTGGAGGGAGCCGTCATAAACAGCATGTGGACTCCCCTAACTTCACAGGACTGAGAGAGATCATCGAGGGCGAGAGGTGGACTGAGAGGCTGGCTCAAGGTCTTCTCTGAGGAAGTTCGGGATTTAGAGATAGAAGGAAAAAAAGCAGGGCTAGCATGGAAGGGGAGGGGAGGAGACGAAAGACTCCACTGAGAGTTAAAAACAATAAATAATAAAAGTAGTCATTTGCTTTGACAGGACAGAGAGAGCACCCTTGACCTTGAAAGGAAAAATGTCAGTGGGGGTGCTTGGGACAGAAGCTTAACAGGGGCTGTGATCTCTCAGAGAAGCAGGAGTGGTCTGTTATTTCTATTACTTCAGTAGTTGGGTCAACCCAGCCATAGGCAGCTGCTAACCACTGCTGAAGTCCTAGTTTATCTGCATAGAGGAACACAGGAGCCTGGGCTGAGTAAACAGCACACGCTTTTTTGGTTTTGTTTTGTTTTGTTTTGTTTTGTTTTTTTGAGACAGGGTTTCTCTGTGTGGCCCTGGCTGTCTTGGAACTCCATCTGTAGACCAGACTGCCTTCAAACTCAGAGATCTTCCTGCCTCTGTCTCCAGAGTGCTGGGATTAAAGGTGTGCACCACCTCCTCCACCACCAGCACACAGTTTTGACATCAGACAGAACTGGGTTGAAACAGCTGTGGTCAAATTATTTAAATGTATTGAGTTTCTTATCTACAAACTGTAGGGGAGTTTAAAACAAAAAGCCCCCTTTCTTCCCCAGATTCTGCAGTGGGGGCTGGAAATTGACTTACAAAAGGCAGACTTTGCAAATTCGAGGTACCCTTGGCTTAGAAGAGAAACTCAGAGACAGTAACTAGAGGGAGGGGTGGTTAGAATCGAGGCTCTTTTACAGCATTAACAAAAGGCAGTGAATTTGTAGAGAAGCAGCAAGGGATTTCAGGGGGGCAAACTGTGGGAGGTAAGTACACGGGGAGCTGGAGACTAGCGGAAAATAAGGGCTATTTTAGTAAAGTTTGTTAAATGGATTCCTCTTGGTGATTCTGGAGTTACCTTGGGGTTGTCAGGGGAGACGGAATCACAAATGGAAATCCATGTCCTGCTTTTAGGAAAGTAGGGAGGAGGGCACAGGGACTTTTTGCCTCTGCTGTTTCCCCATTGTTTTTAAGTTAAAGTAAGCCATATGTCGCAGTGATGTATTTTGGGATAGCATATTCTAATCCTCTACCAGGATCAGGACATTAGCAGTCTGGGGATGGGAATTGGTTAAGTGCTTTCCTTGTCTGTAGACGTGAGTTTGATCCCCCAGAAACCACATAAAAAAATAATAATAATCATGAGTGCATGCTATAAAGCCAGGGAGTGGGAAAGACAAACAAATGAACGACAGCACTGGCTTTACTCAAGAAAATCTGCAGAGGGGTCCCCAGCCCAAGAGTCAGAGCCTCTTAGAGGGGGGACGTCATAGAGCAAAAAGGGAGAGAGGGAACTGAAATGTGTCCATTTGGGGCCTGAGGAGGTGTGGCTAGGGAAACAGGGCTGGCAATGGCCTGAGGGACAACAGGGCACTCATAGACGTCTCTTGTAGACGGTATCACTATCGTGGAGGGCCAGTTGAGAAAGGTGGGCACAAATGCAGAAAAACAAGTCACGTCAGTCCTGGGGATGAAATATCTTTAGTTTGGGGAACTGTCATTGTTTAACCAGAATGGGGGGAGCTTTACAGAATGATGTGACCGTGACTAGAGACACGCTTGTAATCCCAAAGCTAGGGAGGTGGAGACAAGAAGATCCTTGGGGTTCACTGGCCAGCCAGCCCAGCCTACGGCGAACTGCAGGCTGGCGAAAGACCCTGTCTCAGAGTTCCAGGACAACCAGGGTTACCCAGAGAAACCCTGCCTCAAACAGACAAAATACAAAAACAAGGCGCACAGTTTCTGAGGAACAGCACCTCGGGTTGTACTCTGTCCTCCACACATGTGCACCTGCACACACACACACACACACACACACACACACTTACAGCCACACCTACCCCACACCCACACACAGAATAAGTGTAATAGGCTTGGTGTGGTGACGCATGGCTTTAGTCCCAGCACTTGGGGGCAGAGGCAGGTGAATCTCTGAGTTCGAGGCCAGCCTGGTCTACATAATGAGTTCCAGGACAGCCAGAGCTACGCAGAGAAACTCTGTCTCAAATAAATAAATAGATAGGTGGATGGATAGATAGTAGATAGATAGATAGATAGATAGATAGATAGGGATAATAATACTACTTCATTGATTGCTATCAGCACAAAATGAGACACGATTTTGGTCCAAGCTTAGGCATATAGCAGTTGCTTTATGCTCGTCTTTAAAGTCCATTTTATTGGCCAGGTGTGGTGGAACATCCCTGTAATTCCAGCACTTGGGAGGCCGAGTCAAGAGTATCATTATTCTAGGCAATTCTGGGCTATGTAGCGAGAACTTGTTCAAACAAAACAAAACTACACGCTTACAGAGTGGCTGCCTGTGTGCCAGGCCCTGTGCAGGGGTGACAGCATATAAGGATTAGAAGTCCTAGTTCATGGTTTTCAGAAACTCTGCAGACTGATGAGAAGTTACACCTACAAGCAATTGCATCAGAGAAGACTGTGACAGAGAAGAGCGTCTGAACATTCTGTTGAGAAAGGCTTTGCGGGGTGGGGTGCGGGGGGGGGGGGGGGGGGGGGGGACTTTGTCTGCCACTCAAGGCAGGAGGCCAGCTTCCCAGGTGGACAATCTGGGGAGGGTATTCCAAGCAGAGAGAGACTCGTGCAAAGCCTGGGGACTAAGGATAGCACATGGGTATTACTCAATTGTAACCTGTGAAGAACCCGTGTGGGAGGTGATGAGGGATGAATCTAGAAGGTGAAATGGGATGGGGCTGAAGAGGATCACTTGCTGTGGAGAAAGGAGGTTCAGTTTTGTCCTGAAGTGAGCAGGAAACTGAGTACTTGCTGATAAGGACGTGATGAAACTAGTCCTATACATGAAAGATGAATCAGGCATTTTTTTAGCTTTGTGGAATACATTGATCTTTGAAAAAAAAAAAAAAAAAAAAAGATGCTGTGCTATGTTTCCAATTGCTCTACTACAGTGCCCTTCTTCTCTTGTTGGGAGGCACTCATAGACACATTGAATAGAATACACACCTAGAAACAGAGTGTCCAGGAGGCATTTCCCATGGTCGCACGTGGCCGAGGATCGCTATGAGCGTGCCCCAAACACAAAACCTTAAACTTACCTGAAACGTTGTGATTTATTTTACAATTTATTTTTGTAATTCAGCTGCACGGTGTTTGAGCATGAACTTTATGGGTGATAACGTCAGGTTGAAATCTCCAAGTTGTGCACCCCTAAAAGGAATGATGTCAGCTTTTTCTACACAGAGGACAGAAAAATTTAGCTTCCCTTCTTCCTCCAGAAAGTAAGGTCACTCTCACGTGAAGTAGTATCAAGCAAACAAACAAAAAAGTGGGCCAGTGAGACAGTGTGATGGGTCAGAGCACTTTCTGAACAAGCACATGGCCTGAGTTTGGATCCTAGCACCCACTGGATAACCTGAGTGTGGTTCTTCTCTGGGACTTCCTGGTGCCAGCCTAGCTCCAGGGTCAGTGAGAGACTTTGTCCCAAAAATATATGGTGAGGTGATAGAGCAGACCATCTGATGTCTCTCCTCTGCCCTCCCTATGCACAAACTCATATACATGCTCCCAACTCACATACATGCATACCCCATTCTCACACACATGCATGCCCGTACTCACACGTATGCATACCCCACACTCACACACAGGAATCAGTAGCTATATAGTAGTTACATTTATATCTTGTGGTGTTTTTAAATATTAGTTTTATAAGTTTAGATCTGTTATACTTTCTTTCTTCCTCTTGATGAATTCATTTTTGTATCTACTTTACCATCAGCAATTTTGCATCCTTTTTTTTCAAGAGCATTCTCAAAATCGAGTATGTTTTAAATACCACAAACCCTGGATAAGCTACTGAGTGCTACGCTCTCCTTTATTGGTTTCCCTGAATCTGCCTGTAACTTTGCAAACAGCCGTTTTATTAAAACTACCCCAATTTCACAGTTTCAGCATGCCATCTGTTGCCAGGACCCTGATGAATGCAGCAGTATTCATATTAGTCATAATCTTTGTTCATCACTTACACAACATAGTCCTTTGTATGTACAAAGAAATCCATAATAATAAAAAGGATACGTGATACATATGTATGCTATACATATTTCCATCTAAAGTATTTGCTATGTATATGGCATGAATATTTAAAGAACTGTTAACACTGCTCCCTGGAGGAGACTGGGACCCAGAGAATAGACACAGAAGTGCTTTGATCGTATCCCCCTTCCTTTACTGTTATTCTCATGCTTATGTATTCAATTCTCAAAATTATGATTTAGCTTTTGCTCAAAAAAATTCCCTAGGCACTTTTTTGAGAATGGTTAAAATTTAAGCCTGAGGGTTCACTTATGGTTAGTGTATATGGTTTAGTTTGTTTAATTATTTTTAATCTTTTATTTCTGTTTTTACAGTACTAGGGATCAAACCCAGGTCCTCATGCATGCTAGGCAAGAGTTCTACCACTGAGCTGCATCCCCAGCCTTTTATTTTTTTTCAGGCAGGGTCCCACTATTTCCTCAGTCAGGATTCTCCTGCCTCTGCCCTCAGGCAGCCAGCCAGGGCTGTATTTGTACGGCATTGCATCAGCAGTATGGCTTATTTCTCAACTCTATAACATCAAGGCTCCGACGAAGCATGGAGATCAGGACCCACCCTGCCACTCGATACACTGTGTGGAATACAACAGTAGTTTTCAGGCCACCCCTTGCTCAACGTTGCTTCATTGTCAGAAAACATTGGCTTCCAGGCTAAGTCTATCCCTTAACGCCTCCATTTTATAAAGCAACAATGTGCTCCACTTTGAGCACAGACACTGAGGCCGAATGGCACCGGTCTGTCCAGACCATAAGGCCCAGACTGACAGGTAACTTATTCATGGAAATAAACCACTGCCTCCTCTGAACTTAGCAAATGAAATCAGAAACGCATGGAAACATGAGATGGCTGGAGAGATGGCTCCCTGTTAAGAGCGCTGGCTGCTCTTCTAGAGGACCTAGGTGTGATTCCCAGCACCCACATGGCAGCTCACAACTGTCTGTAACTCCAGTTGCAGGGATATCAGACTCCCCTTCTAGCCTCCAAGGGGACCAGGCGTGCAAGTGGTACACAGACACGCACGCAGGCAAAATACTCATACACATTGTGTTTGTTTGTTGTTTGATTTTCGAGACAGGGTTTCTTTGGGTAGCTTTGATGCCTTTCCTGGAACTTACTCTGTAGACCAGGCTGGCCTCGAACTCACAGAGATCTGCCTGTCTCTGCCTCCCGAGTGCTGGGATCAAAGGAGTATGCCACCACTGCCCAGCTAATGTTAAAAAAAAAAATTAAAAAGAAAGAAAGAAACCAGATCTACTCTCCCCATGGTGAGTCTTAGAACTAGAGCTCCTCCCCTCTAAGAAGCCACTAAAGCCTGGAGTGCTCTCTCTCTCTCTCCCTCTTCTCTCTTTTTGCCCCGAACCCAGGCAGATGAGGAACTCCGCAGAAAATCCAGGAAGAATCTGAAGGGGCAGTCCTCGCAGGAGGGGGTGAGGCGCTCAGCTGCCACCTGTCCAGGGTGGACGGTCACACTCCTCCCTAGTGCCCACTCTCCATCAGACAGCACAACCGTACAGTCGGGGTGCGGGCTTTTGTTGTGTTTGTTGTTGAGACAGGGTCTGACTCTGAAGCCCAGACTGACCTTGGACTTGACACCACCTTCCTGACCTGCTCTTCTGAGTGAATGTGCCACCAGGCCGGCCTGGGCCTTCATTTCTGAAGGTTCATGTGCTAAATAAAACTTCGGCTAAGTGAGTCTGTTCAGTTTTCCTTTGTTAATCTGTCTTATCGTAGGATTGTGTCCCTTGCGATGGATAAGAAAAGGGCCTGTACCATCCATCCCTACACTGACATCTGATGTTTCCTTGTATTGGGAGGATTTCTGGAGCTGGTGGTCTGCCATAAAGAATAATTAGCCTAGTGTTGCTGTCTTTCAAAAAAAAAAAAGCTTTAAATTTATGTTAGTTTGTATGTGTGTGGGTTATTTGCCTGCATGTGTGTCTGTGTGCGTGCAGCACTGTGGAGGCCAGAGGAGGAGGTCAGGTCCTCTGGAACTGGAGTTTCAGAGATTATTTAGCTACCATGTGGTTGCTGGGAATTGAACCTGGGTCCTCTGGAAGAGCAGCCAGTGCTCTTAACCGCTGAACCACCTCTCTAGCCCCAAATGTTACCGTCTTAGCTCCATTTCCTGTTGCTGATAAAATATCCTGACAAAAGCAACTTTTATGGAGAGAGTTCAATCATCTCGAAAGTCTGGGTGACTGTCCATCACTGCAGGGGAGTCAAAGCAGCTGGTCACATCCACAATCGGGGCAGAGACCGATGCTTGCTGCATGCTTACTGGCACGTAACTGGCTCTCTCCTTTTCATCAGGTTCAGGGCCCAGCCCATGAAATGGTGCACCCACATTCAGGGTGAGTCTTTCCACTTCAGTGAACACAGTTAAGAAGATCGCTTATGGGTATATACACAGGCCAACTCAACCCAAACCATTGGTTATTGAGACTCTATCCCCAAGAGATTCTACATTGTGTCACTGTCACACAGTAGGCAGTGTTCCTCTACTGCTGTGAAGAGACACCATGACCATGGCAACTCTTATAAGAGAAAGTATTTAATTGGTGCCTTGCTTATAGTTTCGGAGGGTGAGTCCATGATCATCATGGTGGGAAGCAGACAGGCATGCATGATGCTGGGGCAGTAGCTGAGAGCTTTACATCCTGATCTGCAGACAGCAGGCAGAGTTAGAGATGAAGTGAAAGACAGATTTTATATATATGTAGACTATAGATATGATAGGATGAAAGGGTAGATTAATCAACCAATCAGAGCAACACATATTCGCAGCGTACAGAAAGACATTCCCCCATCTATCTACCTATCTATCTATCTATCTATCATCTATCTATCTATCTATCTATCTATCTATCTATACACACACATATATATGTAGACAGATAGATTGATAGAGAGAGAGACTGGGCATGACATGGGCTTTTGAAACTTCAAACCCACCCCCAGTGACACACCTCTTCCAACAAGGCCACACACCTCCAAATCCTTCCCAAACAATTTTATTAATTGGGAACCAAGCATTCGAACATGAGCCTATTGGGGGAAGGGAGATGTCATTCTCATTCAAACCACCACAGTCAAGTCAACAGGTAACTAGAGCCAACACAATTGTCATCAAGTAATGGACATAAAAGTATCACGTTCATTCTCTTCAGATCTTGGAAATCTTCTCCACGGTGTCCTTTCTGAGGAGAGACAACCTTACTAGAGGACGTTTTTTCATTTCCATCCACTGTGTAGGTTCTCCCAGGTCTCCAGAGGACTGAGACCAAAGGCTGTTTTCTCCCAGGTTTCAGGCCAGCAATGTGGACTGCCGTCCTGGACAACTCCATGGAAGGGACTTCCTCCTTCCATATGTGCAGAAGACCAGAAAGACAGCTTTCCTTGTTTGAGTCAGAAATGTCTCCCACAGACCCACATGTTTGAAAATCAGGTTTCTAACTGGTGGTGCTGTCTTGGTAGGCTCTGAAACCTTTGGGACCTGGGACCTATCTGATGGACGTAGGTCCCTACAGATAGGGCTTTGAAGGTTAGACCCACTTCCGGTTCTGGTCCATGTTTTCTCTGCTTCCTCTTCTACTGTCACATCCTATCACTGCGGATGGCACAGCCACTCCAGCCTTCCTTTTCTACCATGAGGTACAGAATAAACTGTATAAATAAAAATAAATATAAATAAAAAGAAGTCTTTTCTTTTCCCCCTTCAGTTGTTTCTGTCGGGTATTTTTGCCACACTGAGGAGAAAAATCACTCAACACACTGGCCAGATTTGATAAAAAGCAGGGAAGTGTGTTGAGTGGGAACTCACATATCACATTACGGTCCAGCCTCTATGTGGCCTGTTGGGAGGGAGGCTTTGGAGCCTAGGGATGCAGCTGAACTTCTACTATGGAGACAGGGAAGTAGAGAAACTGCTCACTATGCAAATATAAGCACACAAAACTGTAAATGCAGGGACGCAGAGAAAAAGGCCATTAAAGCCGAACCCACTGGCTGTTGGGGGTCCTTGGGTAGTCTGCCTACAGTTTACTTGCACTAGACACCAAATGCCTCTGGCAAGCTAATAGCTTCTGGTACATACCGGCTGGCAGTTGATAGGATAACTATAAGTTTCCTCCCTACACCACTGAAGTATGCAATCATGTGACTTCACCCCACCCCCACCCCACCCAACCAAAATACTTTCCATTCTTGCCATGCCTGAGATTCTTTTAATAAGACAAAACCTTCCATCCCACAGTTAGAGATAAGGCATGGTACCCTAGGAGGTGGAGCACACTGGCTTAAATACAGAGGAAGGTTGTCATGGGGAGACCCTCTGACATCTCATTGTAAAAATTCTTTCTTCTCTTGGGAAGCCGTGGAATTAACAGGCTGTGACACGGCCTATTGTTCTTAAGCGAGGCACATAATCTCTTTGTCCTTTCTCAGGAGACACATGTGCCAAGAGACAGGGGCGTCTGCAAGTGCCTCACTTGGTTTAGAAATCCTGCTCTCACCCTTGATGTTTCTATAAAGGAAAATGAAGAAACCTGCCCCAGACTGGCTAAAGTTGAAAAACCCCAGAGGCCTGGAAGAACGTGTGAACACTGAACACCCTGACTCCCTTCTCATCACCTTGCATTCTTGCAAAGACCAGTAAGAGAGCAGGCCTTTATCTTCTCCCCAACTACACAAGTAAATAAACAAACACGTAAAAAACACCCCTACCAGTTTGTTGGTCAAACCATTCTCAGGACTAAAGAATGTCAGATGGAAAAGACCCCGAAGACCGGAGGACTCAGTGGAGATAGTGCTTGGTTCTTTGGAACAATAGCCACGATTGACATCTTTATTATTGTGTAATTGATACACAATAAATAATATATACTTGAAATGTATTGTTTGATCTGTTTTGACATGAGAATGTAATTATAACATCGTCATCTCAATCAGGAGAGTGGAAACATCCACCCCACACACAGTTTCCTCCTCCTCCTCCTTTGTAATCCCCCCCCCCCCAGTATTGCCCCATCTCCCATCTATCAGAAGCCACGAATGTATTTTCTGCTACTACAGATTAATTTTCACTTTCTAGACTATAGTACAAGTGAACTCCTACTATACATACTCTTGTTCTTGTCTTTCTTTCTTTCTTTCTTTTTTTTTTTTTCCTTTAAGGGAGTTGTGGGGACAACAAGGTCTTACTATGTAGCCATGTAGCCCAGGCTGGCCTTGAAATTATGAGTCTCCTGCCTCCACTTCCCAAGTGCTGGTATTACAAGTGTGCACCACCACACCAAGCTTAATTGGTTCCTTTTTATGGCAGCTTTCCCTGGGTCTTTGGGTTTTCATTTCTGAACGATTGTTAAGTAAAACCTTCTAAATAAATCTGCTCTCTTTTTAACCCTGCTATTGGCTGGGAGTGCTGGCTGTAACTCCATGAAGGGTGAGGAGACCCATAAACATCTACTGGTGGATATATAAGTTTGTACGCCTATCAATGGGCATTTGGGTAGTTTCCAATTTGAGGATGTTACAAAAGAAGAGATTAGACACATTCATATCCAAGTCTGTAAAAACGTGTGCTTTCTGTTCTCTTGGGTAAATACCTAAAAGTGAATGGCTGATTAATGCAATGGGATGTGTCACTTTTAAAGAATCTAACAAATTACTTTCCAAAATCGTTGCACCTTTCGTATTCCAACCAGCAGAATCTAGGTATTCATGCTCCTCTAACTTCTTTCTAGCACCTGGGATGGTCAGTGTTGGTTGATTTTTTTCTACTGTGTGGTACTGTGGGTTAAATTCAGGGCCTCGCACATGCTAAGCAAGTACTCCACCATGGAGCTACATCTCCAGCATGTCAGTCTTTTTAGCTTTAACTGTCCATTAGGTGTGATTTTGGTTTTGATTTTTCAAATGACTAATAGCACCAAGCATCTTCTTAGTTGCTTTGTGTGCTTATTTATCTTAAATACCTCTTTGGAACTTGCTCATTTAAATATTTTATATATATAAATATATATAAATATATGATGTAAGTTCATTATCATATGTCTTACAAAAAACTTTCTTCCAAAACAGAAATAATTAGTTGGATTTTGGATTTTTTTTTCCTCCTGGCTTTCTGTTTTCTATTTATAGATCTCCTGTCTGATCTCTATCATTTCTTTTCTCTGTTTACTTTGGGTTTTATTTTTATTTAATCTCTCTCTCTCTCTCTTTCTGGTGTGTGTGTGTGTGTGTGTGTGTGTGTGTGTGTGTGTGTGTGTGTGTGTTGTGTGTGTGTGTGTGTGTGTGTGTCCATGAATACTTTTTATTTCATTTTATTTTTGCTTGTTTGGACACAGAGTCTTGTTAGACAGTCTGTTCTACTTTAATTTCTGGTACTGTAATAAAATACCCCAACTAAATGCAATTTAGCAGTGGAAGGAGTTTATTTGGCTTTGAATTCCAGGTTATAGTCCATAATTGCAGCAACATCACAGCGGAAGGAGTCTAAGTCAGCTGGTCATACCATATCCGCATTCAAGAGTAGGGGGTGGGGATGAGAACATAAGGGAACGGGATGGTTGAGCTGGAACAGAGATGGAGTGGGAGAGCAATGAAAGAGATATCATGATAGAGGGAGACATCATGAGGATAGGGAGAAAGTGGGTGCTAGGGAAGTTCCCAAGAATCCCCAAGGATGACCCCAGCTTAGACTACAAGGAATAGTGGAGAGGGTGACTGAACTGGCTTACCCCAGTAATCAGATTGGTGAATACCCTGTCATCATAGAGGCCTTCATCCAGTAACTGATGAAAGCTGATGCAGATATTCATAGCCAAACACCAGGCTGAGCTCCAGGAGTCCAGTTGAAGAGAGAAGAGGGATTCTATGAGCAAGGGCATCAAGATCATGATGGGGAAACCTACAGAGACAACCAAACCAAACTAGTGGAAAGTCATGAAATTTAGACCAATACCTGTGGAGCCTCCACAGGACTGGACTAGGCCCTCTACATAAGCGAGACAATTGTGTAGCTTGATCTGCTTACAGGGCCCCCTGGCAGTAGGATCAGAATCCATCCCTGGTGCATAAGCTGGCTTTTCGGAACCCACTACCTATGGTGGGACAACTTGCACAGCCTTGAGTCACGGGGAGGGGCTTAGACCTGCCTCTACTGAATGTACCAGGCTCTGCTGACTCCCCATGGGAGGTCTTACCTTCTTGTAGGAGGGAATGGTGGGGACGAGGCTGGAGGGATGCGGGGAGAGAAGATGGGGGTCTTTGATTGGTATGTAAAATGAATTTTAAAAAATTCTTAATAAAAATAAATAAATTTTAAAAAAGCCTACAGAGAAAGTAAAGCATCTATGCGGCTTGCCTGCTGCTACGCGCACTAAGCTAGGTTTCTTCACTCTTACACAGTTCATGGCCCAGTCTTCCCACTTCAGATAACCATCAACATAATCCCCCATAGACACGCCACAGGCCAGTCTCATCAAGACAATACCTCATTAAGACTCCTCCCCCATTGGGCGGTGGTGGCCCATGCCTTTAACCCCAGCACTCGGGAGGCAGAGGCAGGCAGATCTCTATGAGTTCGAGGCCAACCTGGTTTACAGAGTGAGTTCCAGGAAAGGCTCTAAATCTACACAGAGAAACCCTGTCTTGGAAAACCATTAAAAAAAAAAAAAAAAGACTCTTTCCCCAAGTAAATCTAGGTTGTGTCATGTTGACTGCTAAAACCTACCAGTGTATACCCCAAACTGGCCTTGAACTCACAATCTTCCTACACAAGCCTTCTGAGAGCTGAGGTTACAGGCATGCACCACCATCCCCAGCTGATCTCTGTCTTTTCATCACAATGTTTAGTCCATTTACATTTCATATGGTTAGGTCCTAATTAGCCATCTTGCTGTTTGTTTTCTAGAAACCTGTTGATCCCTTCAGCTTTGTTTTAAACAGGGCTTTATATCACAGACTAGGCCATCTTGGAACTCATTATGTAGCACAGATTGGCCTTACACTTGTGCTAATCCTCCTGCCTCAGTCTCCCAAATGCTAGGATTATAGATGTAAGCCACTATGCTCAGATTCCATTTGACCTATATATTCCTGATTTCCTTTATTTTCTTTTATTCCACAGCTTACCAATGTCATTTTTTAATTGTATGAATGTATGTTTTGAGTCTATTTTACTTCCTTTATCAATGTACTACCTAGAATGCTGCTATGTTAGTGGGCGTTTGAGGGCTTATAATATATATAAAATTATAATTATGTGTCTTCATATATAAATATAAAAGTTATATTCACCTAGGATACAGCTAGTCACATAGTGTAAGATTGTGGTCAGGATGTCCTCCATTTCTTCCTCCTGGCATGAATGCTATTGGTTCCAATGTTTTACTTGTGCGTTTACCGTGATACTCACAAAACACTGTTATTTTTGTTTAAACCATCAATTATCTTTTAAAGTCATAAAGATATTCAGATTTTAAGAAAAACAACCTTACATATTTTTCCCACAGTTCCCCTTTTGCCAGTCTCCATTTTGTCTATATCTGTATTTCCATCTGGTGTTATTTCCCTTCTGCCTGAAATTTTTTTTTCCTTTAGGTTTCTTGCATGGTAGGTCTGTTAGTGATGTATTCTTTCAGCTTTTCTATATCAGAAACTGCCTTTGACTCACCTTCCTCCTTGGGAGATGTTTTCACTGGGCTGAGTCTCTAGACGACAGAATTTTTCTTTCCAGACTTTGAAGATGTCACTCCATTGTCTCAGCCTTGTGCTGTTTCTTGGGAGAAATCTACGGCCATCCCTGTCTTTGCTTTTCTGCACATCTGTCTGTTTTTACTGGCTGCTTTTAAATATTTCATCTTCATCACTGATTGTTGAGCTATGTGGTTGGGATATGATTTTGTGGGGCTTTCTTCATGAAATTTTTGTGCTTGGGATTCATTGAGTTTCTTCTATTTGTTTGTTTATGGTTCTCAACAAAGCTTAAAACTTGTACTTTCTTCAAGCAGTTTGTGTGTCCTTCCCCACACCTGTAGGACATTGGTGGCATGTGTACTAGTCTCTGAGGTCACCGCCCAGTTCACAGGTATGCTTCCTTCTTGCTTGGAAAGTGTTTCTTCCCGGGCTTTGCTTTTAGGAGCCGTCTATTACCTTGTCTTCAAGTTCACAAGTCTTTTCCATGAATCCCTTTGCTGTAATTGTCTTCTCAGATTTCAAAAGTTCTTAATCTTTAGAAATTTGATTTAACATATTTTTATGTCTAACTTTTTAAGTATCTTGGACATAATAACGATAGTATCCTTTTCAGTAATACCTGTACCTGAGTGTGTGTGTGTGTGTGTGTGTGTGTGTGTG